>JAZGTJ010006565.1:0-24651 GCA_036877575.1 Botia almorhae | reverse complement strand
ACAGGAACACAAGATAACCACAACAACAACTATATTAGCATCCACACTGACGGACGATAACATGTTGGTCTTGGTGTGAACTGGCCTTAACAGTTACTGTTTATTTGATCAGAATGTTGAACATATTGTTGTAACAGTAAAGAAACTGTACGTTTACTTTCTTTCTCACCTTACTGGATCCCGTGACGTTGATGGCGGCGCTCACAGGCGCACAAGACATGTAATCAGATTTCCTCATCAATTCTACTTTGATATCCTGAGACTCCAAGTTATGAAGGAACCCTGAAAGATCAGAATCTACCAGAACACCCAGATTTCAAAACCCAAATCATAAAGTCTTTACATCACTTAATTCTGAGCGAATCTGTCACTCACCGCTGGAGTTTTGCACCAGCAGGCTGGTGGCGTATTTGCGCGCCACCTCGTGCCGGCCCAGCAGGTATATGGGTGAAAACAGTCTTTCGGGAGAGTGAATCCGAATGTTTCCTGTTGCCACAGCCAAAATCACCATCGCGGACAAGAAAACCAGGAACAGCGCCACACTGGAGACGAAGGAGAAAAAAACCTCTCAAATGATGTATATGATTTGCTTTGAAGTACACGCGCGTGTGTGTTTACGTTTGTTTACTTGTATATGATGGGTTTCCTCTCTCTCTGCAGGTTGAGCATGTGCAGCCAGGCCACCGTGCTGAACTGCTGCCTCCAGAGGGCACGACCGGTCACTGCATCCTGCCTGCCGTCAGAGAACGTCAGCAGCCTCTGGTCTGTATCATCCAGAGAGGAGGTGTGTTCCTCCTCACCCTCCTGCTCCTGGTTAAACACACTGTAATCTGCCACAGAAGAAGAAGAGACAGAGTCTGCTTTAAAACTCTGGTGTGGTGAAAACACAATATCCTGACCAGACGCGACACAATCAAGCCATTAATCGGAGGTTTCTGCTCTGTAATGGTGACAGCACATTTTGTCAGTCATTTGGTATCACTTCTGACATGTCACCAGGAAGCCCCGCCTCCAGTGAAATCTCATTGGTCTATGAACCCATTTGACTCAGCTATATATTAAATATCAGATGTGTTGTGATTGGCTGTGATGTCATCTTTCTGCCTGCTACAGGATGCTGGACACATCGCTTACTAGCACATTATTACTATGGGTTACCGAGCACTGACATGAGACTAGACGAGCAGTTTGAGATGGTTTGGGTAGGTGTTGATCTTACCAGCCTGATCCACCTCTGCCTCTGCCTCCAGACGCAGAAACACGTCCTCTAATGTTGTCATGGAAACGCCGTAGTTAATGACACCCAGGTCAGGCCGAGAGTCCAGCTCGGTGAAAAGCCCTAAATGTAAAATAAGACAGTTTTCTAATCACAGATAAACGTCTTTGTGCTGTCACTGGATTTTTAAGTGTCAATGTTTAAAGGAAAACATCACCCACACGTGTGTGTCACTATACACATCTTATGTTTTTATTCCAGGCTCATGACATTTTACTCTGTACTAACAATAATAATAACAATAAAAGAAACCAGAAAAAATGTATATGATCTCGTCCTTCATTCCATAACTTTTCTAGAGCTGGAAATCACAACTGTAAAACTCTACAGGGATTATAAATAAAGAACAGCCTTCATGAAGCTGCTGCCCCTCACGACACATGGCAGCGTGAGGCATGACAGATGGACACATGAGGGCCAATGGAAGAGACCTGGGAAAGTGTCCACGCTCTCGAAGGGCAGCGTGAACGTAAGCTCCGCCTCCTGCTGCCGTGACAACTGAGCCTTGGAAACGTGCTGCTTGACCAGTGATGTGACGTTCTGCACCTCACAGCCTTCAGTCACTGACATCCTGCGGGAGGTTCAACAGCAGCTTTAACAGAGCAGCAGAAATGAACCACAGCCAGAGGCGGAAACATAGAAATACACATAGAAACAACAGAAGCTTTACACTACCAACAAGAATCTTGACTAACAACATAAATGAACTACAGAACAGAAAATGGCAGAAAACGATTTTCTTGACGTACAACTGACCTAAGATGGTAGCCAACCCCACACTTGGTCTTCAGGTACAACGAGGAGCCGACGCATTTCAGCTGCCCTTGAGAGATGATGGCTTTGCGGTCTGCGGGACAGAAAACAGGAAGAGGTGTGTGTGAGATTGAGATGCTCAGATAACTGATGGAAGTGAAGGAGAGAGCAGGAGAGAAAAGATCTACCAGCCAGTATATCAGCCTCGTCCATGTAATGAGTGCTGAGTACAGTCACTCTTCCAGCCTTCCGCCTCTTCAGTAAAGACCAAACCTGGTGACGAGACACTGGGTCCATACCAGCTGTAGGCTCGTCCAGAAGAAGAATCTGATACCGGCATTAACCAGAAGACAGCAGAACGTATCAACAAATGAGCAAAACCGTTACCACAGAGAACAGAGGTATAAATGGACCGCCACTTACCTTTGGTTCTCCAAGAATCGCTATGGCCACCGCCAGCTTCCGCTTCTGGCCTCCACTCAAGTTCTTCGCCTGGGCATCCATAATCTTCTCCAGGTCTAGATCCTTCAAAACCTTCCTTACCTTCGGAAAAGAAATATGAACTGAAATAACACATGAAGGGAGTAAAAATCCCCTTTATTTTCTTCAAAATGAAACTGATTTGACATATAATATGGTCAGTTGACATGTCCAGCAGATGCTGTGGGCGTGCTCACCTCTCCACTGATGTCAGACGGCAGGATCCCTTTGATGGCAGCAAATATCTTCAGGTGTTCCTCCACGGTGAGCACATCAAAGATGATGTTGAACTGAGGGCAGATGCCAACCAGCTGCTTCATCTCTGCTCCCTCCGCCACCTCCGCCACAGGGGAGCCGTAGATAGTGGCCGTGCCTGTAAAACACAGTACACTGAAATATAGGCAGAGGTAACAGAATGAATCTGGGATATTTCAAAAGCTGCTGAAATCTGGAAGGTTGCAGAAGGTACTTGCGCCATGCAGGAAACAAATAAAGGGCTTAAAGTCAGGGTAGGCAATTTCGGTCCGAATGCAATGACTTGACCAACATTTTACAGTCCTGTGGCTACTGCAGTAAATATATTTATTTATATAAAAATATTAAGACCAATTTCAACCAGCATAACAAAAAAATCACCTACCCTGCCTTTAACAGATCATAGGTCATTATCAGAGATATCACATGTCTGACCTTCTGTTGGGGGGCAGATACCACAGAGAATGTTCATGAGGGTGGACTTTCCTGCTCCACTGTGACCCAGCAGAGCTGTGATCTGACCCTCATAGATGTCAAAGGTCAAACCTTTAAAACAGCCAGTGAGAAGAAAACAAAA
Source organism: Botia almorhae (assembly GCA_036877575.1). Classification (NCBI taxonomy): domain Eukaryota; kingdom Metazoa; phylum Chordata; class Actinopteri; order Cypriniformes; family Botiidae; genus Botia; species Botia almorhae. Next base: position 21,310 of record JAZGTJ010006565.1, on the reverse strand, counting down.
ACTCCAGTTACAGGAGTGAGATTTAAATCACACACGAATCAAGTGTGTGACTGTGTTGTGCATGTCTCACCTCTCAGCGCCTCTACTGTACTGTCTCTGTCTTTGTAGATTTTATGGATGTTGCAGATTCTAATGAAGCAAAGACAGACAGACAGACACACTCAGAAAACTTGCAATGAATATTTAAAATCATTTTTTGGCAGCACGTCACCTCTTTTTTATACACTAATATAGGCTAGAAAACCATGAAAATGATCTTTTGGCCAGTCATCATGTTGTCATGACAGTTCATTTCCTGAGTGAAAATCGTACCTGATGACCTCTTTTCCTCTAAACTCAGCAGAAACGGCTTCCACCGACTCGTGCGTCACAGAGGCTCCGTTCACCTCCCCTTCATAGACAGAACTCACCTCCACATAGCGCTTCCTTCGCTTCGACCAATAGGATGGCTGCAGGAAGTACAGCACGGAGCGCCTGGTGCCAAACTCACCTGGGGGGATATTGTGATTTGTATATGACAGGCTCAAACTATCATCATATTAAAGGCCAAAACTCAGTTCAAAGATTCTGAATTGTGTTTACGCAGAATCTGTTCCCTTACCTGGAAGCACCTGGTCCAGGTAAATGGCTAAGAGCAGGTAGAGAATGCAGTCCAGGAACAGCATGACCATAGGAACATAGAGTGCATGAGGACCACTGCCCAGAGAGGAAAGCACGGCCCCATCACCCTGAGCTTCCAGATACACCACCTACACAACATAACACACAAGATAGTGTCCAACATTACTCTCAGGTCTATGTCTTACAGTACATGCCAATGACTCCATTAAAACAACAGAGAAGAGCATTTGTGTTTGAGCGTTACCTGGCCGATTCCGATAGAGAAGGCGCTGGGAGACAACAGGCAGAGGAGCCAGACCGCAGACTGGGGGAAATCTCTCATCAGCACGGTGAAGAGGGACAGACAGCCAAAGACCACCGTCAGCAAGGAGCCCACCGTACTCGCAAACTTGGGCTTCTTAAACAGAGGCGTCAACATGAAGGAGAAAAAAATCTGAAGGATTGAGACACAAGAAAACAAAGTCAATATCAAAACTTGTGAATGACATCACAAAGCCCTCAGGTTTTTTATCCACTCCCCAAACAGCATGTCACAACAGAACCCTTTTCATCATCCAATCAGCTCCTGATTAAGAAAACCACGTTTTTTTATGTCATTTTTTATAAAATGTTGACAGCTTTGTGACGCTCTAAAACGGCATATTATTATATTACATTTCTCCGGGATTACAGACCTGTAACGCAGCCAAAAGCAATTAAATCTCTGTCGGGAAATCAAAGCTGAATTTGAAATATCATTACAATGACGAATGAAATTAGCCTGCCACTCCCATCACCAACCCACGCTGTACACAGAGACCAGCTCACAGGGTTCCGGTTCTTCCGGTTGCTGGGACTTACAGAGGAGATTCCATAGAGGAAGATGAGGAGGAAAATAACGAAGAAGCTGCTGTTGGAGAAGAGCGGCGTGCAGGTCGCTATGACAGCCATGAGAACGGACATAGTCATCACCAGTACGGCATACAGGAGACCCCAGGAAAGCCTGACGCAAACAAACATGCAAAAAAACACTCACACAAAATGTTATTGTCTTGCATTTGTTTAAATGTAAATGTAGTTCTGCGCTTACCAGAACGCCGAGTCGTACAATCCCATCATGCCCATGGTGTCTTTGAGTCGCTGCTCCTTCTCAGCGGCCACATTGACGATGAGGAAGGAGACGAACGGAGTGAATGCCAGCACCAGGTAGATGGAGATGAGGGCGTGAGGGAACTTCTGGACCTCCACAGAACCCGGATGTCCCATCATCACCGCACGCACCTTCAACTCATTCCACACCGGACGTTTGGTTTGCATCTGGAGAGGAATGATAAACGATTGCCCAACACATCAGCTCTGTTCCAAAACCTGGTTAGCTGCCCTGATGTTTACTTAGTGTAGGACACATACAATAATGCTTTAGAATCTGGACAATTAAAAGCATCTTAAAAGACCTGGCTACCTTCAGAAGAGCTTTCACTTTAAGAGCACACCTGTGATACATTTAAACACTGCCTACATAGACAACTTTTTTGGTTATGGGACAAAGCAAGTCCAATTCTGGCCCCGTCTTAAAAGGCGTGCTTGATGTGTTAGTGCCTGGAGATATAGGTGATGTGTTGTAAAAGATGCACTGTTTCACAAGCTCTGTTAGACTTTATCTGTTATCTGAACTTAAGCGGTTAACATGCGCTGATCACAAAGGTCAATACACATATTCACACCACACATCAGACAGATCCTCTGAATATAGACACACTTCACTGCAGCTCAATTATTCACGTATGTCACCTGTATGATGGCAGCATCGATGAGAGACTGCAGCCGGATGAACCCAGAGTACCAGTAGTTGGCAGCACGACAGTTTACATCGTTTGTGTAACAGCTGGCTGGAGATCAGAGATAAAAATGCAGTCACAAACGCAGAAGCTGAACAGCTGCAGCTACATTATGACACTGAATGCTGAAAGATTCTTACTGATGGATTCTGTGAAATCACTTGGCAGAGGAAGTTGATTATAAGGGAATCGAAGGCGGTACGACGTGGAGTTCAGAAAGACCACACCCACGAAACCATCGGGTTCAGAGAGACTGCCGTTCTCCAGTTTTGCCTCGCTGGAGAACATCTCTAACCGAAGATCATTCATGGCTGAGGAATCTAACGGAAGAAACAATGAATCAAGGTTAACATGATTTTCAAAGCTTGTGGCATGCTTGAGGCTGTTAGTACCAAGTAAATGACACAATAATAATCAATGATGTATTCTGCTTGGCTTTTGGAGTCCCATCCATTAAACATTCTGTACTTTTAGTTTCTGCCAAATGGAAAAATCTGACCAACAATTTCTTCTGTGCTGTCAATACAACCATTAGTGAGAAAACTGCACAGGAAATGCCACATTTATCTCACCATAAATCAGAACACCTACAGTTCGCACCCTGCAGAAATATATTAATATTAATTACAATATATTATATAAAGCACTAAAGTGCAACCTGCACAAATCTGTCAAACATTTTGGTCTTCTGTTTTTAAAACGAATTCTGTCCCACCACTGCGAGGACTTAAAACAAGTTTATAAGACTGAAAAGAACCAATCAAAGAGACTCACGCAGTTCTCGTGCAACCCTTTTCATGATGTGATTGGTGAAATTGTTGATGGGGGTGTAACCGAGCGCTTTGATTGACAGGTCACGCTCATACTCCAGTTCTTTGGTGCTGATACTGCCGTATGAGATGTGAGGATTGAGGGAGCTGATGAGAATGAGAAGACCCAGGAGGAGTAATGGAAGGATCAGCTCCTGCACATCGAAAACAAGCGCATACAACCTCAATGTTGCAGGAAACACATGTTTAAAACGATTCAAGGACAGCTGTGCTTTACGAGAGTATTTTAACTAAAAATATTTATACAGTAATAACAAATAAACAATATTTTATAAAATAGAATTTGTTCTATTTATAATTTACTTAATATAAATATTTAAAAAATCTATACAGTTGCTTTTCTTAATCTCACTAACTTTCGAAGAACGCATGCAGAATGACAGATGCAGAATGACAGATGAAGAAGACGCACCTGTAGACTCTGTTGCTTGGTCCTCCATTTGATGAGCAGGTTTTTGTAGATCAGACTTCTCGTCTGATGCCAAACTCCGGCGTTTCTTCTACTGGCTGGCTGCATTTTTCCAGCATGTTTTAACTGACTGCTGCATGGATCAGACACAGCTACAAAACCAAACACAAGACGCCTTGAAAAGACGTGATCAGCGTGCCTTAAGATAATCCCAGATACGAATGCACAAGGATTCAGTTTACACAGGTGTTTCGATCCACATAACCAGTTTCTATAACAATAAATACATGCACTAACAAGTCATTGCGCGTGCCTGAGGTCGCGCGCACCTGACAGCCTGACGCGTTACAGGTCCACAACGGCGGGTTTCCGCGTTTGCTCTTTTCCTATTTACTGTAGCACATTACATAAACGTCATTACGACGACGCGTAAAGTATAAACCACAAATACACAAAGTGTCGATGAAATAAAGACGTTTATTTTTTGCTGTCGATATGTCAACGGCTAACGCTAACTGGCTAACAGCTGCACGTAAAGGGAGGAAGTGTACATACGTGTGAAATGCATTAAGGCATGTCATGCATTTCTTTCAAATGCGCTCGAGTCTCTTCCTGTAAATATCATGCAGAAATAAATAAGTGTCAGAAATCCAGTTGTGCAGTTACACGACTTCCGCCCTGCTGTCAACTGGACCGACCTGTCAAACAACCAACCAATCAGCTCCGTCCTGCAAGTTTCCCAGACTCGTGGTTGGTCAATGTCATGCCAACCAATCACGAGCCTCGGGAACTTGTGGGATGGCGCTGATTGGTTCCGTGGTCGACACAGACATATAGATATAATATATAGATGTACAGTTACTGTTTATATTGTGTTTATATGTGATTGTTTTTTATTCTGCGTGGAGTGTTTCCACATTTGTAAAAGCACTGTTTAAGGTTTTGCAAATAACACCGGAACTTACAATAATCAATCATTAATACATAATTGTTATTAGAATTGTCTTAAATAGCTGAAGTTCTGATCACTGTCTGATCAAAATATTTGATGTTATTGTCAAGAAATAGGCATGTGAAAATATGATTCCCTGGGCTGTAACGGTGATTGTACGGTTTAGCAGTAATTACACCGAAATATTCTGCTAGTTTTCAAGCGCTCGACAACTTGATGATGCAGGTTCCCCACATGCCAGATATTGTGTTGTGTTTGCATTGTTTTGATGGTTACTGGAAACCAGAGAAACCGGTTTGTACGAAAACACTGTAATCCAGATTTCACTGAATGGATGCCAAAACTGTAAAATAATACGCACACATCACAGTGTGCTGATAGAACAGGAATCTTGTCAAGAATGTTGTTTGTGTACAGAAAATAATACAGTTAATCTGTGTGATCACATCGCTCTGAATTACGGTTTCTGAAAAGGAAATTATTATCTTGAAATATGTTGGTTTTGTGGATGTGTATAAAGCATCAATATATTTTACTAAAATGTTTAAAATGGTATCGCTCACAACACACACTGCTTTTAAAGTCACAATGAAACAGAAGTTGACATTGATTGGATCGTTGGAGGTGAGGGTTAGAAAATGTCTAACCATTGGACAGTCAATACAGCCCCGCCCTCAATGACATACGAACGTCATCAAGAGAAGAGATGTCGTTTCATGGGGACGGTTAATGTTTTTGGTTCAAATTACCAGGCCACATGAATTAAAAACAGAAGATGTGCAAAGATGAATAATTTATAACAAACAATATTATCTATCACAAAACATCTATCAACAAAACATTATCTATCAAAACGGTATATAATACACACACCACATAACGGACACATGATACACACACTTATGATTGACCACTTTTTTAATCCAATTTATTTTGGTTACAAAAAAGTATAAAATTAAAGAGTAGAAAAACTGTCTATGCATGTATAATAATGAAAGAAATACACAAACTTTGAGAACTATTTAAAGAAAAGGCAGCAGTAATTCTTTTCTTTTTCGATTAAAACAATACATTGAGGTTCTGGACTACATTAAAAATGCCTCCTCTTGTAATTAAGAACACGAACTCTTAAGAATTCGGGAGAAAACCTCTACGCTGACACCTGAATGACAGTGAAGGCAAAATATTATTGATTATTACAGGAAATGACATCACACAAAATGACATCAGCCGTGGAGCAACAGAAGCAAATTCCCAGCTCAGGTACATTTTCACATGTCATTGTGGGAGTGTAGTTGTGCTAAAAATCAAGGCTTGGAAGTCAATCCTTGCCATGGAGTTAAGAAACGTCCCCATCGCCCTCAGTGCTTGCGGGTGCGCTGGGCGCCCGTCCCAGAGGTGGTGACATACTGGAGAGGCTGAAGTTGTCTGGTTTGAGGGCCACGTTTAATGAGGTGGGAGGGCAGGTGGGAGGAGGTGACTGCTGTTGTTCCTGTGGAGTTTGAACAGGACAACAGTTCAGGGACACATGGAAGGAAGATTCATAAGATCTTTTACAATTACTTGAACTCTGACCTGTTTGGTGGATGTTGGAGGGCCGAGCTTTCATAAGCTGAGGTTGGGCTCTGTGTGAGGGGCGCAGGAGGGGGGCAGGGGGACGGCCGCTAATGTGTAGGTGAGGATCAGACGTGCTATCCAGGGGACGAAATCGCTGGCTGGTGTTCTTAGCCTGAGCCTGCTGAAGGGTGAGAAAAATTTAGAGCTCGTTTCAAATCTTATTTCTTATATTATTGCAGTGTATTTAAATAAAAACATCTGCTTAAACTCACTGCTTGTCCGGTGACCTCAAAAGATCGAGATCTTCTCCTGCGCCTGCGACCCTCGAAGTCCTGTTGCCGCGCGGCGGAGTTCTTCCCAGCCTGCCGGTTTTGTGGGCGTGTCCATGTGCTGCTGGGGGTGGGGCCATCTCCTGTGCTGCTGGACAGGTTGTCGTCTGAGGTGGTGTGATGCAGCTTTGGGCTGGACCGTCTCCCACGACGCAGCAGCGGGCCTGTGAGAGGTGCATCGCTCGGAGACAGATTACTCTTGTGCCTCATGGGGTCCAGGGGAGAGGGTGGTGGCGGTAAGCGGAGGACATCTAACTCCAGGACCTTAGTGTGACGTCGGGCAGCCCTGACTGCGATGTTCTGCACACCCCTGAGAATTTGCTGTCTCTCTGGTGAGATTTAAAGGATATGAAAACCAATAAGCACGTTTTTCTGTGTTTTTCCTCCTAATAAAGAAGTGCATGTTTAAAAGCAAATTCTTTTTAATGTAGTAAAATAGAGACATGCAGTTCACAAAAAAGGACAATACCAACATCATGAATAAAATCAGGGTTCGAACACACGCCAAGCACCAAACAGTATAAATGGAGTACATGTCAATTAGAGAGTATTTTAAGTGAAACATTATTTAGTTTTTTATGAAACGGCAGAGGTAACTCTCACCTTTAGGAGTCAGTGGGGCATCTGTGCTGTTCTCACTGCTCTCAGGTGAGGAATCCAGGTGACTGCTTGTGCTGTGTCTGAGATGACTGTCTCTCAGAGCTTCACCCGGAACTGATGATAACCGCTGTGAGGACATCAGAAACAGATGTACTCAGAAGACGCAACGTAAAAAATAACAAATATTACGTTAACACACAAACAGTGTCTTAACATCATTTCTGCAGGTAAAGGGTTCCAGAAAATTGCAGAACTTCACCTCTCTGTTGCTCAGGCCATTGATGTGACCGGGCGGTGGAGTCAAAGCCTCAGAGATCTTCATCTGTTTGTGACTAATCCTAAATACTCGACCTCTGTGTTCAGCAGGCAAAGAAACCCAACATGTTTCAATACTTCAGAACCAAGACTGCTTATTTAAATACTGTTAAAAACCACCATTATTCTAAAGTGATAGTTCACCCAAATATGAAACTGTCACTTTATGAATGAGAAAAGACAGTTTTAACTACAAATATTCTGTACTGTTCTACTGAAGAAAAGCGACAGTAAACCAATAGCAAATTTTTCATATTTTTGGGTGAAATATCCCCTTTAAATTATTTTTTTAAGATAACAGCCCACTGTTATTCTGCATTTAGACCAAGGAAAACCATAAAAAAACAATTCTGTAACATCAAATAACCAAACATCAACTCCTGAGAGACAGGCGTTCTCACCCATCAGGTTCTGGGAGGACTGGAGGCAGCGTGTGTCTTCTCACTTTTGTCCGACCTTGTCTGTTGTCTGAGCCCAGTGTGTGAATGCTCTCCTGATCTGAGTCCAGCTCCTGCAGGGGGTCATGACCTCTGCCGGGGAGGCTGATCTTGGGCAGGGAATCCTCCTAGACAGACATATGGCAGATGATATGTGCACAGGTGACTAATGCGCTGTTACCCAGCTACCAGTTTTAGGTTGTATAAACATTTCCCTGACGTAGCAAAAATGTTATATTAACGTCGTACAAACATGTTATACATTTATGTTGATTTAATAAGCAACAACTTTATGAAGATTTTATGAAGTACCTGGAGAGTACGAATGGTGAATTTCTCTAAAGCCACGACTCTGTCTAAGTTCTTCTCGTCCACCTCCCTCATATAAATCTCATAGAGCTCGTGAAGATGTGGAGGAACCTGCAGACTGTGATCTGCACAATAACAGAACGAAGCATTGCAGATACATGTTGAATCTGTTTGTGTTTCTGCTTGACTTACACTTCACCTGTTGCAGATTTGTGGTCAGTGTATTGTGACTCCTGTGAATGACTCACCGTCAATGAAGCGCCGCTGTTGTTTGATGATCTCGTGGCAGAGGTTCCTGTGCAGCTCGAACCTCTGCACCACCACGTTCTTCTGCCTGATCACGCTGTCCTTCAGCAGAGTGCTGGACTGCATCTCCGCGTTCTCCACCTCCAGCTCGTGGACCTTACAGAGAAGACACAGCACCTCCCTCTGCTCCTCTGAGCTCACCCGACGGGGTAGAAGCTCCTCCAGACCCCGAGCTTTCTCTCTCAGCTCCGTCAAACGCCGCTCCAGCCCGGCCTGAGAGGAACAGATCAGTCAGAACATCTGATGAGATCAGAGGACAGATGAAAAAGCCTAACATTGAAACAGGCACAAGAGCAATATCTAGAGAAAGGAATAACTAGTAGTTTGTTATACTATTTGTAGATTCATGACCAAATCGATCATGTATTTTACCACAAAACTGAAATGTAACAGAAATGTCATGAGATGATAAAGCTTAAACTGAATTTTAAGTGTGCTCAAATTAATTTTGTTATTATTTGTGTTTTGGGAGTGTTTGTAATGCTGCTACTCCCTCTAGTGGTTTTGAACAGACATTACCTTCTGTTTTTGTATTTTCTTCTGCTGGGTCATGAGTGTGAGCAGGTTTTCTCTGGCAGTGACCACCTCGTGTGTCTCTGAGCTGTCCGGCAGAGATTCGGGCGAGTCGGAGTCTTTCTCGCCTTCGTCTTTGTTAAAACTCTTTTTCCTCCTTTTCCTCTGACACTTCTTTATTCTCCTGAAGCGTTCCTTCTCCCAGCTAAACGGAGACAGAAGACATCTGTCTGTAAACGTGATGACACCTTCAGGTGCTGTTGTGGCTGTCAGAGTTTGTGGGTTGAATGTGTGCTGATGAAGACTCACTCTGCGATGGTCAGCAGGTGTTTGGACGTGTCTACCTGGATCTCCATGTTGCTGTTCTCCAGCTCCACGAGATGCTTTCTGATGTCCATCTGCTGTTTGAACGCATCGATCAGCTGCTCTCGCAGTTGCTTCACCTCAGCGCGACTCTTCTGAGGAGAATGCGCCTGCACCTCGGCTGACCACAGAACAGTATCATTATTCCACATGTCTGTCTTTCTAATAATTGTTCAGACTTATTAAAGTTATCAAAGTGAAGATATTGTGGCCACTGCTGCATCGCCTCCAGGCAGCTACTAGACAAGTCCTGTGTACTTTAAAGGGGAAGACAAATATGTGTTTAGCGATTGATGATTGGCCCTTTCTATTAGTAGGCGGGACTTCCTGTCCTCCTGACTGTAGCAGTATCTTAATTCTGTGTTCATTACCTCGGACATGACGGATGTCTGTTTTCTCAGAGCTGGACTGTCTGCTGGCCTGATCTTCAATCTTCTTCTTCAGTCGCTGGATCTCGCTGCGCAGGTCAGAGATGATACTGGTGTACTGGGCGATGCGATAGGACACATTCAGCAGGTTTCTTTTCACCTGGACAGACGGAGACAGAATGAACATGTAACAATAACCGGTGAGATGGAACAGAACAGCGGTCTTAAAAACAAAGAGTTTAAACAGACATGCGAGAAACGAGATAAATAATTGTATTTTAAATGCATAGATTATGTAAGTTGTCATGCATATATATATATATATATAATGTACGTGTGCACAGGACTAACCCTCGTGCGGATGCTTTTGGCACGCTCTGCGTAAGTCAGTGTGTTCCGTGAATCTTCGAAGGACAGAGAGGCGGGGCTTATGTGAGCAATCATCACCGTGCGGCTGTTCCCTCCCAGAGAATCCTGAAGACATCACATGACCCCATATAACAACTGTACGGGACTCGTGACCTCATCAGATCATAAACATCAAAAATCCCTGTTTTCCTAACGCTTCCATTAAAATGACAACAACAGTGTTGTCAAAGTAAAATGAGCTGTTGTACCTTGAGCAGTCGTGTGAGTTTGCTGTCTCTGTAATTCACATATTTGTTACTGTTTTTCTCACTCAAGGCATTGATGCAGTTTCCCAGCGCGAGCAGCGATCGGTTGATGTGAGCGCCCTCTTTTAACCTCTGACCTCTGTTCTGTGTCTGAGAGACAAGTGAAGGTGGTGATAATACTGTTAATTCACTTACATTTATTTCATCAACACAAGTCAAACATGTTCAACTCTACATGTGCGTCAGGAAATAGCTGGTGAATAATTGTTCAAAACATTTTAATTATACATAAGGCAAGAAAATAATCGTATGGTATTGTCATGTTATTTTATTTTTAAGGTGATGTTTTACAATTTTACTTTAAATATTTAAATTAGTCTCAGAAATAAAGTCAAACTTGTTTGAAGACTATGTGATTTTTGTTTTCGTGTGAACAATCTCTTTACGGTTATGCTTTAGACTTCCAGCAGGCGGCGCTCTTGCTGTTTGCTGAATGTTGTGCAACAGGCTCGTCTTTGTCATCAATAAAGAACAATTAACCTCTCTCGTTTCTGAGCAACAATAACCTCATAACCAACCTGACACACTTTTGTGGCTGTTTAAACCCACAGGTGCGTAAGTGGTTTCCATGGTAAACACAAAGTTCTCTCATTAAACAAATTCTCATGTGAAATATCTTCCCGTCTCATGCTGTGCGGGGAAATGACACTTTAATATGAAGCATGATTCGCTCGGATGACAGAACTCTTGTTTGACTTGCAGCAGTGTTTTGAACATCATCACCTACCTAATGATCCTCAACATCCAACATGTCTTCAATTTAAAAAGTGTCATTTGTCCCCATGTTTATGACCTGCACTTTAATCACACTTCAGTTGTTTCCTGCTCACTGGCTGATGTATGATTTTGTAAATATGTGCCAGCTTTTATTAAAAGAAAGATTTATAGCTTTAATGTTACTGACGGTCAAACGCATGTTCACAGATCTCTGCTCGCTCACTGAAAGCTAATGACAGACATAATATGCATGACTTTGTGTTTTGCATGTACAAATATTCCACCTCTCACCACACACACACACACCTGTGAAGCACGCTCAGATCCTGCCAGATCGATCATGAAGAGGCGTGCGAATCGCACTTCCTGCTGGATGTCTCGACATCGGCTCTGTTGACGCACGGACACCTGCAGCACAGCGTGAGAGCGAGAAGACGTCTGATTGGCCGCTGTCGGTTCTTGAGTTCTCTGCTTGTTTCCCTTCATTAACAACTCCATTATCTGAGCGAGAGAGAGAACAGAAGAAAACCCACCACATGGCTTTAAAAACGTATGTTCATTTCTGTGCATGCTCTTCTATTGGTCAGTAGAACAAACAGCCCTGCCCCAAACGTACAGTATTAGTATCAAGTTTAATGTCTGCATTATTCTGCATTTAAAAGAGACATTACCCCAGGAGTCTCAGTAATGTAACGAACCTCGCGGGCATTGATTGTGGAGACCTCCGTGATTCCAGCGACCTGAATCTCTCCCTTTGAATCCTCTCTCAGCTCCAGAAATCCAGAAGACGGGTTCAGTAAGTCTCGTATCATCTCGTTGTAGATCTGTGGAGTATAACAGAATTACATTCCGCATAACAGAACAAAGATACAGTTAATTATAAACATTCAAAATGTTTTTTAGACATTGCATTAACATTACTGCTTGGTAATAAAAACATTATTTGATTTGAATTCTGTAAGGTTTTTAAAACATTACACAAATAATGTTCTGCTAACACTTTGGCAAGAATGTTTTGGTTAACTTCTGATGTTCTGAGAACGTTCCCTGTTAGCTGGGTGTGCAAGCTGAAAGCAACACAGCAGTTTTCTGATGTTAGTTATGAAAGTCTGTTTACAATCCAAATGAAGATCTCACCTCTAAGTAAGACATTGAAACGCTGTACTGCATGTCATCGCCGGTTTCTTCCATCGCTTTGAACAGATCGTTTAATGTGCGCACATAGATGCCGGGTTCTCCGTCGGTTCCCAACATAGTGTACGTCTTCCCACAACCTACACACAACAACAACAAGACATGAGCTAAGATTCTCTCCAAAATCATTGAAAGCTGTGACAAGCAGCAGTAATATTGTACTGGACTCACCTGTGGGCCCGTAGGCAAAAACAGTGGCATTATAACCTGCTATGAGACCTTCGATCAAGCCTTTCGTGGTGGATCTGTACACCTCATCCTGTGAAGACACGTTAAACATGTTAAACGGAGTCATGCGTGTGCTGCACATGTAAACATGTAACACCTGCAGTTTTATGTTTCAAACAGAGATGGCGGTAGAGGGGTGACAGGTACGGATCGCAGCATTAACACACTTTAATAAAGTCACACGCCTCTACAAACACACAGACACAGAATGGGCGGCTTGCCTGTGTGGCGGAACAATCGAAGGCCGCGTCAAACATGTAGGTCTTCTGTCTGGAGCGATGAGCGCGGAGAACATCATCCGGATCTTCCATGGGATCCATCAGGACCACCATCTGAGACAGAGGAGAAGAGTGAGAGAGGATCTGCACCTGCATCAAACATTAATCATACTAATAATAATAACAACAATAATATTAATAATAATAATAAAAATAATCATAATGATGATGATGATAAAGCTCTGTTCTTGCTGTGCTGGCATATAAAAAATATCTGCAAGTTTTTTATGTTTTCCCTTAAATTTACCATTTATGGTTCTACAACAAATATTATGGTTCTTGCCCTTTTATAGTCTGTTGAACCTTTTTTCCACTACAAAGAACCTTTTGTGCAGTTGAAAGGTGGATGTTAAAGGTTCTTTTTGGAACCATACAGCCCAACAAAAAAACCTTTAAAGAACTTTTATTTATAAGTGTGTGAGGTCAACAGAGGCTAGAGAAACAGAAGCAGGAGAAGGTGTCTGGCTGCTGCACGCGTACAAACTGCAGCTCAGCCTGTTGTTGTGTTGTGACCCGGCAGGATTAACCTCAGTGGAGAACAGGGTGAGCTGCATCTTCATACATACAACTTCACTCACTCTGAGAGATCAAAATAAACATGCAAACAGATCCATCTATCCATCCGTGTGTGTGTGAGTGAGTGTGTGTGTGTGCGTGTGTGTGTGTGTGTGGCGGACATTACAGCACAGGTTGTGTTTCATAACGAGCCCTGAGAATGTCTCCCGATTACCCACAGAGGTGCATGCGGGTGCATGCGTGTGCATGCTGGTAATAAAGCATGCTCGAACATGCGTGCATGTGCATCTACATGCACGACTGTGTCTCTCCTCCAGATACAATGACCCCACCCTTTATGATATGGCCCCTAGTAACACACCAGTTGCCATGGCTACAGGGAGGTGGGTGTGGACCAGCTCACAGACACCTGTTGCTATTAGCCTGATGGAGAGACACACACACACACACACACACACAGTGTATCACTGACAGATGGCTATCCTGCTGCTCTGTATACAGTGTGGTGAGAACAGACCCTCAATGATACCAGAATGAGATGATGTGCTCTTTACTCTAAACATCTTCCTCACTAAAGTGTCTCGTCAGTTTGGACACTGTCTGCGTCAGCCTCGGAGGACACGCTTGGACCAAAGAAAGAACAGGTGTGACACCTGCCAAGCTGCAGCTTCATATTGCATTTAATTGACTCACACACACATCATATGTCTTGCACACCTTTAATGGTCCTTAATGTGTTTGGTCACAGCTCTGCAGGTGTGATGTCACAGTACAGGGACAGATTAGTTTCACACCTCGACATGCAGCGCATCACTCTCCTCGTCTCCGACTATTTGTAGCGCATTGTACGTCATTTAAATCTGCAGTGCATATTGAATGTTATTTAAACGAAATTCATTTTTGCTAAAAACATTCTTCTAACATTACTGCAAGAATGATTTTGATAACGTTGAGAGAACTTTCAGCAAACATTCTAAGAACGTTCCTTGTTGGCTGGAGAGCTGCTTGCTTAAGACCGCCCCTGTGACGTCTGTAGCTATCTGACGGGCCAGCCACCCCTTCATTTCCCCCCTTCATTTCACCATCCCGTCCTTCCTTCTCTGACACGGTCCTCTATCAGCGTCATCTCTTCTTTTCTTGAGCATCTGCTCTGTTGTGTCAGACGATTTAATGTTTGGAGCTGTTGATTTAACGTTTCACCTGCAGACCGCTGAGTGCTAGGCTACACAGGGCTAAGCCAGCACGCTTATCTGAATGTGCACACTCCCTACACAGTGTGCATAAAACCAGGGACTTCAAACGAGTAGCGCGCGCTTCATCAAGATTCAAAGGTATCGCTGGAGACAGTAACTGATTTGATGTCAGTCTTTCGGTTAGATCGTGTGGTTTCATTGTCCCTGTACCGTTTCCTAGCAACCAGCTGTAAACAACAGAACGATTACGTTGCAAACAATCGTATCTATTCTTTTCATCTCTACACTACATCTCTACACATCTCTACTCTCAGCCATTAGTGCCCAAAACACACAGTCAGTGGCTTATTTATCTTTCATCCTCTTTCGTTTGTGAGTGGAATGCCTTCCCAATAACAGGATATCCAGTTTTTACAATATTAGTCACAGGCACCGAACGTACAGATACACACCTTTCATCACCCGGTAAAACAAAAGCTTTTGTGCCCATGGGGCGCAATGATAAAAAAAACAAGCGATCTGCCTCATGCTAGTTTCAGCTCACAAGAGCAAAAGTGTGAGACAAATACGAGGCTTATTACCAGCAATCATCCAGGACAGAAGCACAGCGCCGGTAATGAGGGAATGAATCTGATGCTAGATTATACCAAATAACAGCCCATAATAAGCCCTTGAAGACCACAGAGACACACACATAATGTATAACACTCATCCAGGAGGCTGTTGTTTATAGAGTCTGAGATCTGGAATCTCTGGTGTACTGGGACCAACAACTGGTGCCTTCTCAGTGGCAGGAACCTTTTATTACTTTTGTCTTAATTTCCCAGTTGCTCTTCATTCATTCATTCATTCATCATCCACCTTCTAATCAAACAATCCGACAGAAAGGAGACCTCAGGTAATATTAACTGAACTACTACCAAGCAAACAACAAGGAACGTTCTCAGAATGTTGACTAATGTTCTCCTAAACGTCTCTTGAAGTTATCAAAAACATTCCGGCAGTAACGTTAGCAGAACATTTTTGATATTTAATATTAATACATTTGTATTTGAATGGCTAATATAAAAGATCAGAAATGAGTGAATCTCGAACAGTGCTGACATATATTAGACAAATATTAGCATATTAGCTCTGTATTCATCCTGGACTGAAGCAGAGCTCCGACAAACAGCCAATCAGACCGCAGACAGCAGATCTCACATGCTGAGAGGAGTCTGCCATCCACTTTACCCTCTTCAGTCTCTTACACTCAAACTGTACAGGATTAAGAGAGAGTGAGACAGGAAGATCCAGAAACAGTTCCAGAACGGTCTGAGTCACACACAAATGCAGACAGTCAACCGGTTACAGAGCGGGTCCAGCAGCTGTTGTTTTCCCAAGCAGTCCTGCGCCTAAATCTTCTCTGCTGAAGGCCGGTTTTGTCTTGAGAACTATTTCTCAGCCGAACTGTGTGCCTGTACAAGACACCAAACACTGTTTTAGTCACGTCATCCCTCCCCAGCCCTGCCCATCAAAATCACCCTGGAATACAACAGCTGTTGAGTGCAAACTCAGAGAGCAGTAAGTGGATGCAAACCGGGAGAGATGAGCCCTTCGACAGCCCATAATCGTAATTATAAAGATGAATATCTTTGGTCCGTGTGGAGGTGCTGGGTGGCATGACCGATGCCACGAGGGGCTTCTTCTGCAAATTCTCTCTCTTCATTATAGCACTCAGGATGAGAGCATTGACTCTCTTCACGGGCACAAGGAGGAATCTTGAAAGGCTGCCGACACAGAACACAACCTGGTGGCTGTGTTGTGCACAAGAGAGAGAATTTGTCATGTTATCAGGTAGGACCAGAGCTCAGATGAATGCAGGTCTTTGTTAGCGAGCAAGATGCCACAACCATCAAATCCATCAGCACTGATGTTGTTCCATGAAGGAGTAAAAGGAACAATGCCATGACCTCGTCTGTGTGTTGTCATGACGACAGGGCACAGCCCACAGTATACTGGGTGAATACAGGAGCCCTGCTGAGAAGAACCATTAACACACACATCCAAAATCCAGAACTCGTTCACAGACAACGTGTCAGCAGGAACACACAGCCACGGTGGTTTATGTGTGATGATCACACGGGGAACAGTGTGGGTTCTTCTATGAGAGAAGAAACCAATCACACAAAAACATGAACTATTCCAATAAATCTCCAATGACTCTCTCTCTCTCTCCCGCGTGTGCGCTACATCAAGACAGGACAAAGTTAACTGGAGCTGTAGTTTGTTATGTGTTTACCTGGCTAATGAAAGAACCATTTCAAATGGATTAGCTGTTTAAACAATTGATAAAAATCAAGACGTGCACTCATGATCTTTAGCTTCTATCTCGATCTGTCCTACAGCCCTCAGCTAAGTGAAGATCCAGACAAGCAGACGGCCGCTGTCTAAGCCTTCTAAAGCCTGTCATGATGATCTCATAGTCTTCTGGTTAACCCGTCCCTGAGCTTCAGCTGTCCGGAGGGACAACAACACCAACACAGATAAACAAAAACACACCTCACACTGCTTGCTGCAGATGATGAAGTCAAATGACACACTGAGCACTGACAGAGGAGCTTAGATGCTCATCAAATCTGGATCATTACTTCTGATTGAGTGGGCGGAGTACAGTATGTACAGTATGTATTTGTACTGGATCAGATGTACCACAAACTTTCTGTATATACCACTAATCCCATTAGCCCTTGCACAACCAGTTTGCATTGTTGAGCGTTCAATTACAAACACAGACGCCTCCAGCTCAGTGTTAGCTGTACAATAACATACTGTAACTAACTGATAAACAATCGACACGTGCAGATTTTTGACACGGTAAGTTTGTGTCTGGAATCCATCAAAACAACCATGTAGATATACCTATAGTATTATACATATATATATATTTATATATACAGTATCACACAACACAGTGATACAGGTGTCTGGCTTACATGATCATCCACTTTGTGAGTCATTATAGCGGCCCCTTCCTCCAGCTCCACATCACTCAACGGGCGAATCCGCAGAGCCACCTGAGAAACAGACACAAGTGACCCGAGAATGAACTGAATCGAAGCCGTAGTGTGATTTCCATCAATTCTATAGCACAGGCACACAAAATGAAGCGTGTTAACTCTGAAATGATACAACTATTACCGTATAATAGCCAATACGTATGATAAATATACCCCTCTGATTTCTCCAAATAAATACGTCACATAGATCCTATACGTCATTGTCCCTCGTTTAAATGCCGCAAGGCACACGGGTGTATGTCTGACAGTGAATTATTAAGAGGGGGGCAAAAGATCACAAGAAGGGGGCATTACGCATCCAGAGAGTCTAAACTTGAGAAGTGTAGCTGTCAGACTATCTCTCTCTCTCTCTCTCTCTCTCTCTCTCTCTGTGTATGTATGTAATGATTACTTAAAGAAATGACTGTTATAAATGTGTTCATATTCATACAGTCGCTAATGAAATAAAACACATTAACGTTTATATATATACACGAATATACGTATGTAATGTCCATACGCGCATGCAGGTGATGATAAGACTTACAGTCAGCTGATGGTCTTTTGACTCTCCCGTGTCCTTCATCGTAACGCTTTGCGGGACTTTCTGCGCGTTTATCTAAAACACGCGCGTCACATTATGAACGCTGTCGTGACCGTGGAACGCGACGCAGCAGAAGACGCTGAGTTCACCTGCGCGTCACTCGCTGGAAGATGAGACAACACGCCTGACGGATGAAGACATGAGTCCGGAGTCTTCCTCAAGAGTCCGTCCGCTCAGTGTCTGTGAACGTGTGCGAGCGTGTGTTGTGTTGCCGATGTCCCTGGTGATCAGTGCGCGCCGCGACGCGTCGTTCACCGCGCCTGACGCTTCACACGTTCAGGTGAGCAGAGACTCGATGAGCGCGGGGCTTTAGCGACACCTGCTGGTTAGATAGCGACACAGCGCTCGGCTGTCCGGTTTGGAAACGTTGGCTTTTATAATAGAAACGTTACGACAATGTTCTTACAATCTAAAATTGTCACCATGGCATATTTCCAACCACTCGAAATCTCATCACTGTAATTTAAATTAAAAATATGTTTATATATGATGTAAATTGAACTGTTTCTGCATGTCATTTATATCTGGTGCTGTTTTTTAGATGGGAAAGACAACTGAATGGAGATTTTTTACAAACGTTAAATGTACTTTATTTCATTAGCGACTGTATGAATATGAACACATTTATAACAGTCATTTCTTTAAGTAATCATTACATACATACAGATCTTTCTATACTGTGTTATTCATTCGTGCACGTTAGTCCAAAGAAAAAGATACCATTTTGGTATGACCCTCCCACTTTTCATGATCCAATCAACTCTCAGATTTAACTACAGAATAAAATCAAGTCCAGCCCCAAATGTCTCTGTAAATTTCTGGTTAAATATTTCACATGATGACATCGTTCCTTCCATCTTCTTCTTGAAAGATTTTCTCATCACAGATGTCTTTCTCCTGCAGGAGACGAGAAGGATCAGATCTGTCACTTTAAGACAAACTATAGGGAACGTTCTAAGAATGTTGGCTAATGTTCTCTAAAAGTTCTCTCAACGTTATCCAAAAATCGTACTTGCAGTAACAGTAGTACGACTTTTTCAACATGATATATCATGTATTAAAAAGTGATTCTTAAGTAGTTAGTGAAGTGTTTTAAAAACGTTACAGAATTAAAAATGTTTGAATAACATTCTTTTAATCAAGCAATAATGTTAATACAACGTTCCCAGAACTTTCAAAAGTATCATTTTAACCTTATCTCTGTCTTTCTCCTGATTTCTCCCGTTCTTCTTCTTAATCTCCACAATCTCAAAGAACTCTCTCTCCGCACGGGTCAGCAGCTCCTCCCCTGTCTCCTCCCCGTCTCCCTCTCTCCCCTCCTCCTCTCTGCTCTGCTCGGAGCGACTGCGCTCCTTCAGACGCATCTCTCTGTGCCGAGCTTCCAGAATCTTCTCTCGCTTCGTCTCGCGCTCAAACATCTGCAAACAACAGGCAAAAACAGGGCCTTAATTAAGCAACAATTCAAATCTGGGTGAACTATGGCTTTTTTAATCTGGGAACAGTAAAAGCTAGTGTTTTGCATGTGTGACTGTGTGTGCTGTGTGGTACCTCTGAGACCAGAGCCTTCTCGTTCTTCTGCAGCGTGCAGAGACCTGCTGAGATCTCCAGCATTGTGACAGTTCCCTGCTGAGATCCGCAGGCCAGGAACCGGCTGTTGTCCTGCACGCGGATACTGTACAGAGCTTCATCACAAACCTGTGAGAGCAAACAAAAACACATACATGAATCAGAGTGGAAATCCGCTGAGCTCAGCGTGTGATCAGCTATACAGTTTAGCGGTCATTACACTAAAACATTTGACCATAGAAGGCAGCGACCAATCAGAGTTGAGCTTTGAGGCCCGTGTGATATCTTTAAAGAACAGAGATGTTTGGGACCCACTTTGAGGCTGAGAGTGGGCTCGTTCTGTTTGAACAGGATGTCCCACACATCCAGCGTCCCGTCCATCTGCACTGTGAAGAAAACTGAAGGTCTCACTGGACTCCAGCAGCCGTCTAACAGACTGACCCTGTGATACCTGAAAAACAGGTTCTGTGTCAGACGCATGGTGGAACGGTAGAGCTGTAGAGAGTGTTAGAACAGATGGTTCTCACTTGGTCCACATGATGGACGACTCTTTGATGTCCTCTGACCAGATGCGGGCTGTCCAGTCACCCACGGTCAGGAAGTTTTTGGGAAAGAACGGGTTCCTCTGCAGGGAGTAAATAGGGCCGTGATGGCTGCCGTACGTACACACGATCTTCTCCGCGGGAGTTTTAGCTTTGCGATTGCAGGAGACGACAACACCCTGCTCTGTGCCCACCATGAACTTAGTGGGCTTGTGAAATCACATACAACAGATGCTGAAGTGCTCAGCAAGACTCACCACAAGGTTTGGTATTAATCTGAGGAACAATCTTACCATAGTCGGCTCAAACTCCAGTGAGACTGCACCCAGAGCACTGTCAACATTTCCTTTCTTACTGGGGTCCAGCACGAGTCGTTCTGTGGGTTCGCTCATCTTACGAATGTCCCACCACAGCACCTGGTGTCAGACGAGACTCTCTTTCATTACTGCTGATTTTATTAAAGTGTTTCTTTGTGTTTGGACTGTTGTGTGTCTGCAGACAAACCTGACCATCTGTAGAAGCAGAGAAGGTGTCCGTGCCAGTTTTCGACTGCAGCCACATGACTTTGTAGACAGGATCTCTGTGGCTGTGCTCGACGGCGGACATCTCTACCGGCTGACTGCCTTTCCGTGTGTCCCAATAGGCTGAAAAACAGCCAAATATCAGGCGCACAAATAACGGTAGCAGAACCTTCCTTATTGTTACATATATATATATATATACCAAAAACATTATTCTTGGGTTGTGAGTGGAATGTTTTAGAAACGTTACAGAATGTAAAAAATGTTTGAAAAACATTAAGCAACAACGTTCTTACAATGTAAAACTGTTAGCTGGGTAGCATGTGAAAAATCTAAAGATTCTCAGGTGATTAAACGCACCGATCTGTCCGTTATAACTTCCCCCAACAAGGATGTGAGAATCTTTGGGGTTGTACTCCAGATAGACGAGTGGAGACACGGGTTTCAGAGTCATCTCTGGTTTGTTCGGGTTTTCTGAAGGTAGAAAGAAACAAATACTTTTAGTCCTTCCCC
>JAZGTJ010006564.1:0-24651 GCA_036877575.1 Botia almorhae | reverse complement strand
CAACACGTCCCACTACACGCAGATTGCAAATGGCGCAGGTACGGCAGAGTGCAGGTGTCGATTGTAAGTGACGTAGCAGGTACCTGAGAGTGCAGGTGTCGACCGCAAGTGACGTCACCTGCAGAGGAAGTTTGGGTGACTGAGAGTGCAGGTCTGAGAGTGCAGGTCTGACAGTGGAGGTGCAGGTCTGCAGCCAGAACCTATTGGTGCAATCCGTGACAACTGTAACATTCTCTGTTTCTCTGGTTTTATTCTTTATAGATATTGGTTTAAATAAAGCGATTTTTGTTTTATTTGATAAACTACTGACAACATTTATCTCAAATTACAAATAAACATATTGTCACAATTAACTCTGGTCAAAACAACAAAAAATATGCTGCGTTTTTAAGATCTCAAATAATGTTAAAAGAAAAAGTTCATACTCATTTTTGACAGTAGTAATGTTTTAACTCAGGAAGAGTTAAAAAAATCAATAACCAAATTACCAAAAACAGGAAGTGAAGACAGTGAACACAAAAGACAGAGAATTTCAAAATAAGAGTTCGGACTCCTAGCATCTAGATGTATTCAATGGGGTTCAGTCTGGAGATTGGGCAGGCCATGACAGGATTTTGACCTCCATCCAAACCTTGATTGACCTGGCTGTGTGGCATGAAGCATTGTCCTGCTGGAAAAAACAATCCTTACAGTTGGCGAACATTGTCAGAGCAGAAGAAAGCAAGTTTTTTTTACAGGACAACCTTGTATGTGGCTTGATTCATGCAGCCCTCATAAAGACGAATTTCTCCAATTCCAGCCTTTCTGAAGCACCCCCAAATCATCACATATCCTCCACCTGAAAACTGGACTTATCAAAGAGGACCATACTCCAGTCCTTTATGGTCCAATCCTTATGGTCTTTTGCAAACCTCAGCCTGGCCCTTCTTTGCTTCTCGTTTATAAATGAATTTTTGTAGTATTGCATGACAGATTTTTTCAGCTGTCATTTGCCGTTCTTTTGTAGGTCACTTAATGTCATTCTGTGGTTTTTGACTGACATTCAAATGAGTTGGCGGTCATCTCGTTTAGTGGAGAGTCGTTTTTGCCCTGAACTGTAGTTTTGTTGTCCCCAATGTCTGCAGCTTGACCGTATTCTTATGAACCGCTGTCTTTGAAAATGTAATAATTAATGCAACATGACACTCACTGTATCCTTCTGGTTCCAGTAAAGCCAGAATCTAACCCTTCCACTTACTTACAATATATTTGGCTGTATTTGTAATGGTCATTTGTATGTTTGCCCGCAGACAAAGAAATTATGAGTCTATCATTTTAATAGTAGGTTTATTTTAACAGTGAGAGACAGAATAGCAAACAAAAAAAGAGTGAGAAGTATTTGTATCCCCTATCAATCAGCAAGATCTTTGGCTCCCAGGTGTCTTTTATATAGGTTATAAACTGAGATTAGGAGCACTTCCTTTAAGAGATCATGAGAATGGTGAGGAATCAGCCCAGAACTACATGGGAGGATCTTTTCAATTGGTAAGACACTATGCCGTAAAGGACTAAAATCTTGCAGCGCCCGCAAAGTCCCCCCGCTTAAGAAAGCACATGTACAGGCCTGTCTGAAGTTTGCCACTGAACATCTGAATGATTTAGAGGAGAACTGGGTGAAAGTGTTGTGGTCAGATGAGACCAAAATTGAGCTCTTTGGCATCATCAAAACACATGGCCAAGGCAAAAAAGGTGTGGATCAAGAAGAAGCATATTAAGGTCCTCGAGTTCCCTAGGTCTCCAGACCTTAATTCCATAGAAAATTTGTGGAGGAAGCTGAAGGTTCGAGTTGCCAAAGTCAGCCTCAAAACCTTAATGACTTGGAGAGGATCTGCAAAGAAGAGTGGGACAGAATCCCTCCTGAGATGTGTGCCTGAGACCTGGTGGCCAACTACAAGAAACCCCTGACCTCTGGGATTGCCAACACGGGTTTTGCCACCAAGCACCAAGTCATGTTTTGTGAAGGGGTCAAATACTGATTTCAACTTTATTTAACTTTTTTTTAAATGTAACTTTTTTTCACAGTTTGACAAATTTCAAATTGGAGGACAAATGTTCCTCAGTTCCCGCCAAAATTAGAGTCAAAGGATTCGGTATGACCCAGACATTTTTCAAATCTTGTGACCCGTAGGTCTCAATTTTTCACAGACCACCAGATCAACATGCCAATAAACTTTACCAAGTTTTGGGTCAACAGCGCTAAGTTTGGGACTTCATTATAACTTTACAGTCATTTCTGTGTGGCTCAGTCCAAAGATCCTATGTGGCAATTTTCTTAGGAATTGGACACAATTTAAAGGTGAAATGTTGAATGTTGAAAACTGAATGTTGTACTTTTTAAAATGGCTGCTACTGTAATGGTCAGAGTCTTAATGTTAATTGTGATCTGCATGATGAGAGAATTAATTAAATTTTTCTAGAGCAAAAGTTCAAAAGTTATAGCTTTTTGAAAAGTAAATTTTTGAATTGGTGGTGGCGCTACAGAGCTGGTCCTAGAGACCCCAAAATGGGTCAGGGTTATGTAAAGAACCATGCCAATAAGTGTGCCAATTTTAATCATTTTCCTATGTTTCGTTCATAGTGCTGCCAGACTCCCTTTTATTTATAAAGAAAAATACAAAAGCAATGGAAAAAAATCTGTAAAAAATGGTAAAAAGTCTGGCAGCAAAGGTTCCAGATGGATTGTCTAATTACAGTAAATTAAACCTTTCACAATTCATTAAAATTAAATGAAATAAACTATTAAAAAACTATTTTAAAAAATAAATAATAAAATAACTGATTTATATTTGATATTTGAAAAAATAAACATTAAACAATCTTTAAAACACAGGTGTTACACAAGAAAAATAGGCTCTTTCACCAATGAACGCTCATTCACACGAGTTCTAACCACACACACCTGACTGTCATTGTTATGGAGGAGGTCACCAGCGTAGCTATCGACCCATCAACAACAACTTGCACGATTAACTACTCTAACAGAGGAATTGGTGGGAGCCTTTTATGGAGGTCAGTTTCAGCCGCCTACCGTGAGCACAGCAGCACCCCTCGTAACCAGCTCCCCGGTTTCCGCCATGACTTTCCCAGTGAGTCCTAGACTAGCTTTTTCCAATACGTTTAATGGTGATCCAGGGAAGTGCAAGGGTTTTTTGCTGCAGTGCTCTCTTTTTGTCTCGCAACAACCCTCCTTATACCCCACGGAGAATAGTCGCATCACTTTTGTTTGCTCACTTCTGACCGGGAGAGCTTTGGATTGGGTTACTGTGGTGTGGTGGTCTGATGGGTCAGTTTTTCACTCTTTTGATTCTTTCCTGCATCAATTTAGAGACGTTTTTAAACACCCCGCTGAGGGTTTTAGTCCCGGCGAACAGCTGATGTCCCTTACCCAGTGCGCACTCCCGGCCGCTGAGTATGCTCACTAGCCACCCAAACCAACTGGGTAGAAGACAAACTTAAGCTGCTGTACCGCCAGGGACTCGATCCAGTACTCCAATCGGAATTGGCATGCCGAGATGAGGGTCGGAGCCTGAGTGAGTACATTGAACTATCTATACAAGTTGATAACCTCATCCAATCTTGACGTCCCCGCCGATCACTTTAGTGTGTTCTGATTCTACTATCAATTCCTTTGCTTTCATGGATTCCAGTCCAGCTGCTAATTTCTCTACTCGTTGGAGTGCATCTGTTCCTTAGCATACTATCATTCTGGGTCTGCCCTGGCTCCGCTCTCATGAACCTATCATTTCTTGGGGTGAGATCACTCATTGGGGAGACAATTGTCACCTGACCTGCATAGAAAAGATCGCTGCCCCTCACTCCAACCCATCCGTCGCTAACCCTGCAGAGCCATCTTCCGCTCCCTTCGAAATACCCCCCCGAATACTCAGATCTAGCAATAGAGCAGTAGTTGAGAGCAGAAGGCCTCTGAACGACCACCACATCATGACGTGGATTGCACTATTGACCTCGTTCCTGGAGCTAAACCTCCCAAGGGTCGAATTTTCCCCTTGTCCCAACCCGAATTGGCTGCAATGCAGCAGTATATCGATGAGAAACTAGCAAAGGGTTTCATTTGTTCGTCCAACTCACCAATCTCGGCAGGGTTTTTCTTCATGATAAAGTAATACGAAGGTTTGCGACCCTGTATTGAGGGGTTCGTATTCGGGAGGGGGACAAATGGAAATTGGCATTCTCTACCACTACCGGACACTACGAATATCTCGTTATGCCTTTCGGCTTGGCTAATAGCCCGTTCGTTTTCCAGTCGTTTATGAATGACATATTTCGTGATATGCTTGACAAATTCGCGATTGTATATATTGACGATATCTTGATTTATTCAGAGACTCTAAAAGAACATATTAGCCATGTTCGTTCTGTTCTCCAGCGCCTTATTCACAACAATCTATACGTTAAGTGTGAAAAATGTGAATTTCATTAAACTAGTACCACCTTCTTAGGGTATGTTATCAGTTCTGAGGGAGTGGTGGATGATAAGAAGGTATTGTCGATTACCGGGTGGCCACTCCCCAAGACTCTCAAGGAGCTACAGCGTTTCTTAGGATTTGCTCATTTCTATCGTAGATTTATCCATAACTTCAGTTCAGTAAGTAGCCTCTCCTCTAACCTTACTCACTAAACGCCACTCTAATAGATTAGTGTGAAACAAAGCAGCGTTAAGAGCATTCGCTGAGCTCAAAGATAGTTTCACTACCGCTCCCATTTTGCGACATCCAGATCCAAAATTACCTTTTATAGTTGAAGTAGACCTGTCTAACGTAGGTGTAGGTGCTACCCTGTCTAAATGCATGGACTACCACCTAAAATGTTCCTGTGTGCCTACTTCTCGCCATCAAACTCGCGCTGAAAGAGTGGCAACATTGGCTCGAGGGGGCTGCTTATCATTTCTTGATCTAAGAATACTAAGGCGGATGCTTTATCACATCAGGCCGAAATTACCCCCTTGTCAGCTACTCCCGAAAATATAATCCCTGAAAGGTTACTAGTTGTTCCCGTACAGTGGGACCGAAATTGTTCAATTCAATGATTCTGGCCCATGTAATCCCGAATGCCCTGAGAATCTTACTTTTGTCCCCGAGTCCTTCAGAGAACGTGTGCTCACTCAGGTTCACGAAAGCCCTAGCTCTGGACACCCCGGTATCGGGGCCATCATCCATCTCTTAAGAAACGGTTACTGGTGGCCTAAACTCGTAGGCGATACCATAGCCCACATTCGGAAATGACCAGTTTGTCAGGTCACCAAGACATCCAGACAATAACCTGCCGGCCTGGAGCGGGAGCCCTCGGCCGAATATTAATGCCTTTTTGAACTATGTTTCCCATGAACCCGTACCTGGTCCTGATTACTTCCTGTTTGGCACCTGAACACAATTATGTGGACTATAAAGCCCAGAGCTGCACGCTATCCTGTGCAATGTTTTGTTTTGCCATGTGCAGCATTTCAGAGCGTTTTCCCGGACTGCCTTACTGTTACCAAATGGATTGTATATCGTTTTTGATCTTTTGCTGCCTGCCCTTAGACTTTTCTTTGGACTGTGTTTTTGACCCGACCCTTGCCTGTTACCTCATTTTGTTTTTGTATCTCCCTTATTTCTCTGATCGGCCCTGTTTGACGCACGCCTGTTTCCGGTTAACTCTATTTAATAAAAGGTTGCATATGGATCCCTCTGCATCCACCTCTTCGTTAAAGTCATCATGTTAATCACCAGCACAACACTATAAGAGCACACAATTCACACAGTCACATTGTCTGATCATTCAATTTTATTTTTATAACCCAATTACAATCTTAGTATCCTTAAATAGTTTCACTAATAAATGTTTTATAATGAACAACAAAATTTGTAATAATACCATGTATTTTGTACTCTGGGTTGTACATGTTTTATAATTTTCCTGTTTTCTGTGTTAAAAAATTAAAGAATTTAACATTCTTAATTAAAACAATTAGGCAGGTAACACATGAAAAAATAAAAACATCAATTAAATAATAAAGAATTATTTAATGTTAATTCATTATGTAGTATCATTTTTGTTCCCCAACAGCAATCATAATTTTCATCTGCATTTAAATTCAAAGTAAATTCACCGCCAAACATTAACAGATTAAATTAAAGTTGATTAACTTTAATCACCATCCATGTTATAAAAATAATACATTGATTGAGTATTGTTTTTGTGGGGGCTTTAGCACATTTTATTGATATGGTAACTGAATACGTTTAAAAAACTACAGTGAACTTTATTTGTTTATTTAAATAAAGAATAAAAATAAGGTAAAACATTTAATATATACTATTAATTCAGGTATACATGAAAAACTGAAGAGATAACATAACTGTAGACAAAACTGTAAAGCAAATTTTCTAAAACTTGACTTTCTTTTTAAATCTATTATTAATGTTTTCATATTTTCAACATAATGTTCTAAATTGCATATAATACCATGTTACTTACTTGTTCAAAACAAATGAAATGTTAAAAATATATTTTAAGCATTAAAATTAAAATCTACACCCTGTTTTCTTCCTGAAAACACATTCTGCATTTCTGTTAAACCTAAATAATAATAATGATGATGATAATAGCAGTAAAATTACAACTTTTACAGTAATATTATAAGGGCCGTTATGTATAGTGACTTTCTGATTATTAAAAGACAAAATGCCAGCACCTCAGACTATCTTGTAAAATTAGCTTTTATAATCTGCAGGTAAAAATCACAAGATTATGAGGCCTGATGAAGACTAGAAAAATTAAATCATTTACAATGCAGAGATGACAAATGGCACATGGTTTATGCAACCATGAACTATATATAAAAATCTGAATCTTATATTTGTCTCTATACAATATACTATCCTATTATCCTGGTTAGCAGCAGACTTGGTCCCTCTAAAAACAAACAACAATAAAAATGGTCAACGATTATTGTGTTGCAATCAAATATTGTGTAAACACCTTTCAAAGAATTTGCAATAAACATTGTTCCGTTGTATGACATTGATAATTTACTTACATTAACTGTCTGGCGGAGGCACACAAGAGTTTCTCCGTGAACGGCACATATTTTTCTATTAATAAAATCAAACAACTCTTAAAATTGCAAAGAAATACTATAATATCTTGTTTTTAAACAGGACAGTGTGTGCAGGTGTCTTCAAACTTTACCTTCTCATGAAGGCGGAAGTGGACAGCTGGATCTGAGAGCCAGGGGTGCTTCAGTGCTTCTCCTGCCCCTATCCTCCAACTGTGCAAACACAGATAAAGACAACAACATAGATGAATAGGTAATGTAGCATGGTGCTAAAAGAGATAAGCTGGCTTTTAAGTTAAAGGTCTGTTTGGATTGGGCACAGCACAAAAGTCAGAACAATGCTGAATACAAATAATTAAGTGTTAGTAAGTGTATAGTTGTGCATAGTTATAGTTACAGGACAGCAAAATAAATTAGCTTATCAAACACTTTCCATATACTGTGATGTTGATTTCACAATTTATGCATCTTATTAAACACTACAATATTTTGCGTTCTACACAAAATGATACAAGGTAACCACAATAAATATAGATGACAAGGTTTTGTATTGTGTGTGGTTGATACTTAATGTCCAATATCAAATCTGGGTGTGTCCCCTAAGCAAATGTTAAATTCAGATTTATTTATTTAGTGCTTTTAACAATGTTGCTTTGTTGCAAAGCAGCTTTACATATAAGAAAGCACAGAAAGATAAAAAAAAATATGAAATAGAATACATGGTTATATAGAATACATTGTATTATTGCAATTTTTTGTTTCCTCATAAGAGTTCTTCTAATTAACAATATTAAGATCGTAATGGGTTTATGAATAACATGATAAACCTGAACAGGTACCATACTAAACCAATGTCTTATTCTGACATACTTGTATATAAATGTCTTATTCTTTTGTGTACCTTGTCTCTACAATGAGCAGTTTGGAAATGAAATCCTTTGCTTCCTCTGAAATGTCTCTGAACTCGTCCTCCTCAAAGTTCCACTGGCAGGCCAAGATGTTATTCAGAGTTTGATTGTCATCGTCTCCAAGAAAGGGAGACAGCCCACTGAGCCTAAACAATATAATTTATACACAAAATGTGTATACTCTGAAATAACGTATGCACTCCCTCAGGTTTACTGCAACACAAATGAAAGTTAGCTAGAATATCCTGCAAGGTTAGTTGATTTTATTGTAACTTACAACATATATGTGATAACACCCAGACTCCACGTGTCTGTGTTGAATGACACAGATTCATAGTTAACCACCTCAGGGGCCAAAAACTCTGGTGTACCGAAATTCACTCGTAACTTTTCTTTGGGCTGGTACCTAAAATAAATAGGAAATTTTACTTGAGTTGTATTACTGTAATTGATATAACTTTGCATGCAGCCTACACACATTTGAATGTAATCCAGTGAGCATACTTACTTCCTCGCAAGTCCAAAGTCAATGATCTTGATCTTATTTGTTACTCTGCTGACACACAGAATGTTCTCTGGCTGCAAGCAACAAAATGAGTTAATGTTACTTTGGTTGTTTGTAGGGGACTATGTTTCCCTCCCATTGAACTGACAACAAGTGTTTCTTAGCAATATTTACACTTATGCATTTGGCAGACACTTTTATCCAAAGCGACAGTTCATGTAAGTTATACATTTTGTCAGTGCATGTGCACCCTGGGAATCAAACCCATGACCTTTGCATTGCTAACGCAATGCTCTACCAACTGAGCTACAGTAACACCTATTTTGACTTCCAGCTGTACCTTTAGGTCTAGATGGAGGATATACATTTTATGCATGTAACGCAGGCCTTCACAGATCTGTCTAATGAACATCACTGTGTCAAGCTCCGTCAGTTTGTAGTTCTCGTCAATGATCCTGTCAAAGAGTTCTCCTCCATCAACACTGGTCAAAAAAAGAAAACCTTTCATCACCACAGAGCACTTTTAATTTGCTTTTCAATTCAATATTAGTAATATAACACACAAGGGTGCTATTTACTAAAATTGAGAAGTTTTGTTAAGTTCGTAGTTTTGTTTCACCAGTTAACTAACTTTTAGTTAGATACACTGGTAGGAGTATATGTGTAAAAACCCTATAGTCATATGATACCCATACTTAGCCAATATAAAATGAAGCTATAACAAGCACATACTATTCAAGTACAAGGATAATGTCATTCCTGGACTCATAAGCAGCATACAGCTGAATCAAGTTGGCGTGGTCGAGCTGGTTCATAACCTGAATCTCATTCTTCACCATCTCCTAAGAAATATAAAATTTTAAGCCATTATTTTACAACTGAACTCATAAGTACTCATGCGCATAAGTTTAAAATAAAATTACATTTGCAAAAATGGTTTCCTTGTTTTTGTTTTTTTGGTTTGTTTTTCCTGGTACCTTTTCTTTTTGACTTCTAGCTTTAATTATCTTCGCCGCCAAAGTGAGCCCAGATGAATTTTCAATGCATTTATGCACTTGACCAAATCGACCTCTGCAAAGAGATAAAAACAGCTGTGATTGAAGATTACAACAAACAGAAGCTTTAAATTAATAATAATTATAATAATAGGAGCCTTGTGTACATTAAAAAGAATTGACTTTATACACCTACTACAAGTTTTCATCATATGTTTACAGATGCCATTTAATGTAACAGAAATTTGGAGTTATCTAACGTAATGACATTTTTAAGTATGGCTTAAGTGTCCTAGACTGAAAAAGTCATAGACCAGGAATGCAGCGGGTGTCATGTTTTTCAAATACTATTCTATTAACAACAAAAAGAACCTTCTCTTTGAAGTGCTGGATTAACACCTAGTGATTGGCTTTCAGCTGGCGTGGAGATATAGTTTCACATTCCCTTAAAGCCTTATGTAAAAATAACTGCCTTGACTATGGAGTTATGAATCGGGTGAGAAGAGCTCAGCTGGGAGGGAGGTAGTTATGCAATTAGCTTTTGAGAGAATTAACAGACTACTCTGTCCAAATTTATACTGTCTCTGAAACATTCTGTATTGAGGGGAAAAATCTCATCCACAAACCCGCCAAGAACTTCCTGTCGGTTGATGGTGTAGAAGTTGTTAATCTGGTTGGGCTTGGCTGACACGACACGGTGGGCAAAGGGTGCTGATGGAGGTGGAGTACAATCTGCAGAAGAAAAGAAATGACCAAGATATTTGGAACAGAGCTGAGGTTAAATAATTCCGATCCCTGCTGAAAAGACAAGATGCAGATGTCCCCACCAGACTGCTAAACTAAAATAATGTTAGATATATGGTTAAACAGCTTCATCAGCCTCACCTGCACCAAACAGGTACTAATCTGTAAAGAACGAACGTGGAAAGAACGAAGAACGTTGTATTGACAGGCTGGATTCCCAGGCTGACTAATCTGATGATATTTGGCCGTTTTGAGGTTTATGGTTTAGCTGATTGATACAAGACCACCCCCTTGTAAATGATTTATTACATTAGATAACATATACTGTACAGTGGGTACTTCTAATTTAGTATGCAATTATATGGCATTATAAATTTAATGTATTATTATATTTTTAAATTCCATGTTTTTGCATAACAGTTTGATAAGTTTGATGAATTTATTTAGATAAAAGTGTTTGCCAAATGCATAAATGTAAATGTAATGTAAATCTTTGTTGGTCCCAGAACAATATTCCTGTAAAAAGCCATAGTCCCATCCCAGACTCCCCCCTTAAATCAGGGATAATGGCTGGATTGATGAAAATGATGTACAAAACACTATCCAAGCCAAAAGCCAAACCATAAACATAATCCTAAAATCGGATTGTTTGCAAAAAATTGTTTCAGGACCAACAAGGGTGTTGTCATGCTTGGGAAAATTACAATGTGGGTTTAGGTTTAAACCAATTTACTTATTTTATCACCTATACAAAGGAAACACTATGAGCCTTACCGATAAAGAAGTGCTCAATGTTTTCTTCATTTTCATCCTTGTAGCCCTTATTTTTAATTTTGCTAAAATCCAACTCAATTTCCACACCCTCAGCTTTAAAAACACCACACAGATCTGTGGGTTTCTCTGCCCCCTGCTCATCCTTCTTTTGTCCTTCTTCAACCCTGCTCTTCTTGTGGTCCTCCAGCTCTAGATCTTCCTCAGTTACTCGTCGTTTGCTGCTAGTGCTCACCTCATCCACCTGCTCAGGCTCACTGCTGAAACAAGAGAAATAGAACAGAAGCTGCTGACCATTGGACAAGATATGACATGGTTTGAGAGGGAAACAACAGATACCTTTGCAACAAGTTCTCAGGTGGAAGAGGTGGTTGTGTGTCAGTAATGTCAGATTCTGAAGGACCCTCAACAGTCGTCTGTTCTTCCTTGTCTTCTACTTCCTGATCTTTCAGTACATCTGTGGTCTTTGGTGTTATCTCTTTGCCTTTTTCTTCCATTAACTGCTGTATTTCATTTTGGCTCACCACTCTCTTTGTTTCTGTACCTGTATTCTCGTCTTCTTTTGGATCCATAGTGACATCCTCCTCTTTTTCAAAATAGCTTTCTTGCTCAGTCTTGGCTTCATCCAGGATTTGGCCCTGCTGCATTAGTGTAAGCAAGCCATCTTCCGATTTTTGCACACCAGATTCCAGATGGTAAGATCCTTCAGAGCGCTGAGTATTTTCTTGATTAAGCTTCTGAACTTCCTCAAGCAACAGTGCCTGTTTCCTCAATGCAACTGTATCTACAGCAATATAAAAAATATAGCTGTATAACATGCCCAAGCACTATATCAACTACATCATCTACAACATCATCACCACCTGGGGATTTACAGAAGCAATGCATGGTTGTCACATGCATTTATAATTGTAAAAATAATTGAGGACAGATTTAAAATCTAAGTAAGTCTTATGTGAAACACTTCCAGCTGCCAGTTGGTGGTACTATGACTGTGACTCAAAATAGCCACATCATTGTAAATAACTTACAAAACCAAACATATTTTTTCAAGTTTGATGGAAACATAACCAAATTTAATCACTGTTGTAAATGACACGCTATGACTGTCATATCAATGTCATCAGCCCACCATACCAAAAATACAGCTCAAGTTTGATCAAAATGACTCAATGCCGACAGAAGATATGAGACACTTACTGTTTCCATTTATTGCCATAAGTTTAGTGCCTTATCATGGAAACAGTTTGAGATGTCAAAAACCTTCACAATTTAGCATCTTTAATGTCTTGACGTAATAATTGCCAAGTTTGATGACAATCCCATAAATCGCCTAGGAGGAGCATTTAAAAAATCATAATATGGAATTGTCATAAAATCCACATTTCGAAAAGCCATTTTTTGTACAGGTGTGTGCACGTATCTATGATATATGCACTTTTTATGCCCCGTACCAGGCTGCACTACCAAGCCCCTCTGCACCCCCTCTGAAATCATTTAAATAAACCTGTCCTGCAGTTTGTCTGGTGACACAATTTCCCTCAGTCTAATTTTGCCAATTGAGAGATGTTCCTGGGTCAATATAGTTTGTTGACAGTGGAAAAACATTTCTGTAGAAAACCCTATCCCTACCCAACACTCTAACCCTAACCATAACTTATCCCTAAAATCAGAGGAAAGGACAGGTGCATAACATTGGTGTAGAACAGGTGTATAACTCTGGTTATAAGCCTAAACTTCAACATAAACTGTAAACTATAAACATAAAATGTAAATTGTTGATTAGAATGTTGTCTCAGGGTAAAAAATTATGTTGAGCCACAAATATCTCTCACTTAGCAAAACCAGGAAGGCCTACATTTTCAAACACAGATGTGATGATACTGGATTACCTGTGCAGTCAGGTGGTTTCTGCCTCTGTTCTTTGAGTCCTTTGAAATTAAGAAAAAACCTGCTCCCTTTGCCTTTTAGCTTTTAAACATAAGGAGAAATAGAGCAAATAAAATGATTAGAGAAGCAATCATGAGTCGTCATATTTTTCCTCTAAACAACATAAGCCCTTGCACCGTGAATTCTTGTGTAAGTCTTTAAAATATATAATTGGAACAAAAAACAGTTTCTGTTGAAAGAATACATTCATGGTTGATTAACCTACAAATTAGCACATTTTTTTGAACCAAAGAAATGTTTGGTCCAAGATGGTTGAGCATGTAAGAAGAGACCAGGATGTTGGGC
This sequence comes from Botia almorhae, assembly GCA_036877575.1. NCBI lineage: Eukaryota > Metazoa > Chordata > Actinopteri > Cypriniformes > Botiidae > Botia > Botia almorhae. The sequence goes on along the minus strand of JAZGTJ010006564.1, from coordinate 11,397 downwards.
TCACATTTCAGAATTATTTCCTGAATTCCCTTAAGAGTCTTTAGTAGAGGTAACTTACTGTTATATAGACACAGTAAGGTCCCATAACTAGTCTAGGATATTGAAAACATTTTAGCATCTCTTCTTGCACAACTAATAAAACTAAAGTTTGAAAACAGAATAAAGCTGAATTAATGAATGGAATTAATTCTAACATTGATGAAAGAAATGGTCAAAATTAGGTAATTTATGCAAAATTAACAGGATGTAATATGTTAATTGGTTGTTAATATGTTAACGTCAACTTTAAGACATTGAAGAGTTAGCCTTTATTTGATAACATATCTGCTAGTTCTTGGATAAAATGTAAATAATGCACATAAAGGCATAAATGTAAACTTTTCCTTCACATAGTCATGGTATTGTTTTACTTTGAAGGGAAAATATACAGACTGATGCAAATCTAAGTGTAACATCATTTGCAAAAGTTGCAACTGTCACCAGACACCAGAGCTAGATTCTGACAACAAGCTGCATTCCAGAAAATAGCCTAACACAAATATCCAACTGACATAATCTATTTCCTGTTTCTATTCTGCCTGTTTCTATTTATCTGCTTTTACTTTTCTCCTAGACAAAACAAAAATAAAATGATTGACATGGTTGAAGTCAGCCCAACAAGGATTGATGTAGTTACCAGCTGAGTGTCCACCATTCAAAGAACCTAAAAATTTCACCATACCTACAACATGCGAGGCAAATAAGCAAATAAGCAATTATATGCTCATATTGGTGACTTACCTTACTTGTGGCAGGCTCACCATTATCTGAGCCCTGTCTTTTGGTAATAAATTTGTTTTTACTATCCTTAGACTTGAGGGCTGAAACCTTCTTGCTCTTCCTAGCAGCTGGCCCTTTAAACATAATATCCATGATTTTAGAAGTTTTCACAGTTTCTCCAATAAAGCTGACCACTTGCTGGATGCTCATCACTAGTCTCTCCATTCCCTCCAGTTTCTGGGCTTGTTGTTCTGAGTTTTGATTTACTGCCAACATAATGCTGTTTATTTCTTGGCACATTTCTTTCATCTCATGGCCTGTTCCTGGATGTACGACTGGAGGAAAATGTAACTCCTCCTTTTCCACTTTCAGAGTTTCTACATCCCTCTCAATTCCATCAATGTCTTGAGACATACCATCGAGTCGGTGGAGCACTTTCTCCTGAATACTTATTAGTCTGTCCATTTTGCTGCTCAAAGTCTCGATCCTGACCTGCAGCAGGTCAATTCCTGTGTTAGAGTCAGGGGAACTCATGGTAGCCTTAAGGACCCTAAACTTAACCTAAAGCAGACCAGATAGTGCCAAATATCTTAGGCTGACCTTTGAAAAATTGAATAAAGATGCAGATGTTGCCAGCTTGGCCTGGTTCTTAAAAAAGAAATGGATAATCCAACAATAAGCCAAGCAAGGATGACAAAATGGTTAAAAAACTAAAACAACACTAAAGCCAAAAGAAAAGACAAAATATTTGAAATCCCCCAATAATATATTGATTCATCCATATCTTCCTCTCCTATGAAAAACTCTTTGTGCCTCTTCAAAGTGGAGGTCATATTAGGATTGTAATGAGCCAGCCTCACTAAATGTAACTGGTGTGGGGAGGTCCTACGTCAACTAGGACTGGGGAGGGGCTATGTTTGGCTGAGGAATTGCTGTGTGATATTCGAGAAACTCTGAGTGCTAAACCCATGTCAGATGCCTCCCTACCCGGTGTCAAAGGGGCCCTGGAGACACCCAGTTTCCAGTTAGAGCTTCTCGGTAAGCGAATGGAAAGAAACCTGAGTCCTGACTTCTCTTTCACCTTGAGAGGTTCAAACCAAGACATCGTGTTATTTAAGATTTCTGATTGATGTAACTTCCCAGAAATTCCAGAGTATTAAGAAGCCAGAAGTTGGCGTTGGAGGAGCCAAGAGAATATGAAGATTTGAAAATAAAAAAGCTTACTCATCCAGTTAAGACAGCTATGGATCAATTTTAACTTAGAGGATGAAATATGAACCCCAGCTCACCCCTCTCCCCATAATAAAGTTCACTGTGACCTAGCAGTTGTGTTGCAGTCAAACATGCAGATCACCATAACAGTTTTTGATACTACAAAATAATCACTGTGCTGTCTTTGAAATATATTAGGAATCCTCTTAATAATTTCTCAAATTTCATTTCTACCAATACCCAAGTCATTTTTTAAGCCAAGATTGGTCTTCTTTGGGAACACACTTTGGCAAACTACCCCAAAAAATACGGTTTGGAAGTGGCGTCTTCAGCTCTATGGCTGTACGCACTACCATTACCACACCAACTGACCTAATAAACATTCACAATGCTCGTCATGTGTTCCATAATTCTGTCAGCTGTTTAGAATCAGAACTAGTGATGCCCATTTTGTGAAATAATCCTTGTGACTCTGGTCTTTTTAATGAATTGTACAAATGGGTTCGTGCTTCAAGGAATACAAACATAAAATTAAAAGGCGACTTTTACACAATATTTACTTAAAATTAAATGAAAAAAATGTGATTTACTAATTAGTTTGATGCTTGTGGAATTGATACAATGGCTAGGTAAGTGGTCATTTTGGCAGGTCAAGTAGTCAGCATTATTGGCTGATGCCAGTCATTTAAAAAAAACGTATATGTCGGCTGACTAGCACTGCTCTTTAAGTTTACTTTGTAACTGTTCAGAGTGTTTTTGAACCAAAGCTTGTAAAATCACATTTACTCATTAGAAATAAAACTTTAAATTTTTTCACAACTCTTCTGTTTATTTTTACACTGTATTGACAGTGGACAGATGACAGTGCTGTAAAAACAGAACCAAAATAAGATCTAACAGTGCAGCACCTGTTTTTGGGACACCAACAGACGACAGAGTAGAAATGCAGACAATGCAGGCCATTCAGTGTTGCACGAGTCAAATTAGAACCTGCACAACAAGCAGCACAAATGTGTTTAGGGACAACTCAAAAAACCAATGTGCATCCAATGATTGCCATGATTGCTTTACATACAATTATTATAAGAATGGTATTTGTCATACAACCAAAACTCCAGGAGGTTTAGTGGAGTAAATAACCAATGGAAACAAGTTCTGTAGTGAATGTTTTAAAAAACAACATGTACCAAAGTGTTTGAAGAAACAGGCATGTCCCAGACAAAATGTATTTAAATTTCAAAAACTAAAAAATTGTATTGGTAAAATACTGCATTCAGTTCTATTACCTGGTCTGAGCTTAGTGACAGAGTTAAATGGTATATGTGGAGGGGTGGCGTTATGGTTATGGCCACCCCTGTACCCATCCCCCAACACATATTGTACACACAAACCGTAGTGCCATTTTGAGTGACATTGAAGTATTCAACGTGTGCAACCCATCAGCACATCCAAGAAAAACACATCAGCTAGCTCAGACAGAGTATAAATTTGGACCATCAAAGTAACACAAAACGAAAGAGGACTCATACCATTTCAAGACAAAAAAATCACTTTGGAGTAAACAGGAGCTAGCAGACAATATTTATTGAGTTTATATTACTGGCAGTTTACAGCAAGACTTTAAATTAAGCCAAGTTTTACTCGCTGTGTAGTGGGGCCAAGGACTAATGACAAACAGGTCCACAGTGCTATACAAGTGGAGAAACAGCTGTGCTAGTTAACAAATACTGCAACCATTTATTAATTGATAGGAAAAAAATATCACAAATGCTTAGCAACAGTGGTTGTTGTGTTGAAACCTTTTGGAGAAGGTTTTAGACAAATACTTTTAACTTTGTTCTATCTTAACATACAAGATTAAATCCCTGACCATTTTAGTATTAGTACAAATTGATCTTTTGTCAAGACAAAAGACATGGGTAGACAGATAAATACTAGAGGACTATCATTTCAGAAAAATGGAAACACAGGATCCTGTGCTTTTAGTGTGAAAAAAACAAAGAAAGTAAGAAAGTTAAAATAAACAATGCAATGGAAAGTTGTTAAAGTATTACATGCTGTCCATCTGGCAATATTAAATGTCAGAAAGAAAGAAAGAAAGACAGAAAGAAAGAAAGAAAGAAAGAAAGAAAAAATAGAAAGACATGTAACCTGACACTGTCAGGACTCCAGTCTGATCGTCCCGGGCTTGTATTGTTTTATGTTGTGTCCGAGCACGCAATCTGTTTTGACAGTTCGCCACGTGCTGCGTTCCCTGTACACTGTAACCAACTATAAATATTTGGAACTCAATATTCTTTGCTATAAAAAGTAGGGACTTATGTGGTATTTATTTAATATCATATAGTTGGAATGGTAAAAGTAACCAGTTTTATGAATATTAAGAACATTGTGAAGAAACACAGTTTTAACATATACACAAAAAAATGTTTTAACTACCTGGTAATATAATAAGGAAACAAAAGTCAAAACAGCAACTAACAATAAACTGAAAAGGTAAATAAAAGTTAAATTTAAAATAAAAGTAAAATAGAAACGAGGGAGAATAATCAGTAACTAATGAAATAAATGATAAACAGGAAACATAAAGACAGAAACAAAAGGGGGAAACGAAGAGTTCTTAACTGAATATCAAAATAACAGTCCTTTGATACAACAGGCCAAAATAAGATGGGAACGATAACTACAGTGCTAACAAAGACATATTTTAGTAGTGTAGTGGTTTAAACAAATTGTTAAATTGATTAGTTGATTAGTTTTTGAACAAATCATAACTTTTTCAAAATCAGTTAAAACTGAAAACTACAATCATTCATTTATCATTGCTTAAAAACATTAAAAGAATTAATATGCAAAGAAATATTTTACAATGTTACATATTAAATAAAGCGATAAATGTTGCATTTAATTTTTGTACTGCTGTTTATATTACTGCATCTAAATACAATGTTTTTAAAATAATCTCTTTTGTGTGCAATTGGTAAAAAAAAACATTTATGAAAAAAAACATTTATGCATTTGACAAATGCTTTTATCCAAAGTGACTTACAGTACATTCAATGTATACATTTTATCCATTGCTCCCTGGTAATCAAACCTAAAACCTTTGCGCTGCTAACTCAATGCTCAATGCTTTATGATGGCAGCATTAAAAAAAATGCTTTTGCTTTAATTAATTGCTGTTGGGTGTACTTTTGGCACCCAACAGCAATTAATTCCTATAAACTCCTAAAGTTTATAGGATATAAAATAAACTTCTGCACATTCCTGTTTATAAAACTGTTTTAGTTTATATAACTGGGATGCATATGGCCTCCTTGAGGTCAAGAGTCTCACCGGCAACTCCAGAAGCAATATTTAGGGCTAAAGCACTAGAAGTGAGATGGGCCCTATTGTTTTCCTTAATTATTATTAATGTATTTTTCTTCTTTTTTCAAGTTTTTTTTGGGGGCACAAAAAGATGGTTCATATATCATACATACATCCATGCACCTGTATGAAACTTGGTATGTGTACTAGTCATGTAGACCCAAACAACTTTCACACTGACACCCCTTAGCTCTACCCAACAGGAAGTCTGCCATTTTGAATTTTCTGAAAGCACATGCCGTGAACTTTTAAATACTCATCCTAAGGATTTCATGTGATTGGCACCAAACTTGTTTTGGTTGAAGATTCAAAATCACAAAGGGATTTTTGATATCTCAAACAGTGTTGCTATGGCAAGGAGGAAATAATTAGGGCAAAAAAATGGAAACAGAAAGTCTCTAATAACCGCAGCATGCAGTGAGTGATTTACATGACTGATATAAATTTTTATAACATGTATTGTTTTCATCAAGCCAGACAACTTTTAAAATTACTTTCATTAGCTCTGCTCAACAGAAAGTCAGCCATTTTGAATCAAATGTGGAATTTTTGACAATTTCAGGCTCTGAATTTTAAATCTTAAGGGGTTTATGGGATTGTCACCAAATCTGACAGATATTATGCCAAGACATTGAAGATCTCAAATTGAATTGAAGGGATTTTTTATATCTTGAATGGTATTGCCATTGGCAAGGCAATACATTTATGGCAAAAACTGAAACAGAAAGTGGCTCATATCTTTTGTGACATAGAGGTAGCTATTGTGAGTCATACTCATAGCATCACCAATTAGCAGAAGGAAGTATGTTACTTTAAAACAGCATTTAAACAAGTCTACCCATTTACCCAAGTCGCTACAAACTAGATCATTAAAAAAGTAGACATACTGAAGATGCTAAATTGTGAAAAGATTCTTGATATCTTGAAGAGTATTGCCATCAATCAATTTAAAGCAATAAATAAAACAGGAAGTGTCTCATATGTTCTGTGTGCATTGAGTGATTTAAATCAAACTTGGGAATTATATTTGGTGTTGTGGGCTGATCACAATGATGTGAGTCACCGTTAAAGTGCCACCAACTGGCAGCAGGAAGTGCTACTTAAAATGGACTTTAATACTGCACTATGTAGAGAGTATTAAAGCATTCTCCACCTATGATGTAATCATTCATGAACAAATTTGCTCAAATTATTATTCCAAAAAGGAAATATTCATAAATGATAAGGATCAGTAAATTATTTGGAATATCTTAATGAATCTAATACATTGATTTAACAGTATTATTGAGCATGTAGCAAAGATCAGCAGGATTAGGGGATTGAAGATTATGAGCATGAACTACCACAACATCGTGTGTGATACAAAAAAAGACTTAACTAAACATATACTACTCTAACACACAAACAAACACAACAAAAACTTTAACCTTGGAAAAGGTTGAAGCGGAGTAAAGATTAAAATATGAAGTTATTGGAAATTCAGCAGATCAACAGTCTGAACGAACCACCAGTTCTTTAATTCCAACACACCTCAGTTAAAGGGTTAATGATAGATAATGCATCAATTACTAAGACTATGACACCTATGGGATTAATTTTTTGCCAATAAAAATGAACACAAACTTTAAGGAAACAAACAAACCACATTTTTTAACCGTTTTCTATTCTTTCTTTTTTTTAAATCAGAGGTTTTATTTACGCTTTCACAGTTTTCGCTTTCAATCCACAAATTAACGTTCAACATTCTGGCACAAACCTCACGTGTGGGCGAAGGTTAACTTTGCTTTACTCTTATTGGCAAGATTTTGATGGACAGCTCTCTGACCCGCAATTAGACATCAGTGGAGCGGATTGTCAAGAGCAATTCAGTATTGCAGCATTTGTTCTTTACAGACTTTACAGTTTGTTGACTGTAAAGTATTTATTTAATTAGCATTTCAGTTAGAAATTCATATTTAAGGTTTGGATAGCCTCATACAACTATTCCATCAAGATGAGCTCTCAGACGTATTGCGGGACATCTTCTTCATCATCGTCCTTAGCTGTAGTCACCGCCAGTTAAGTTAATGTAATTCAGATAATCAATAAAATGAATTTTATTCCTGTACAGTAGCAATGCTGACTTCAGTAACTCATTAATCATGTCTTTTATTGTATGGAGAACCATAAAGGTATAATCATAGTTACAATTAAGATTTTTGCAACTTAAGAAAAAAATATTGTTAGGAAATACCAAGTCAATACGTAATAAACGACCCATAACTGCTGCATACTGTACAGAAATTGAACTTTTACCAATTATATTGATTATCTCTGTTACATTAACTTACCTGAGGGTGATTTGGATGTCCATCTGAGAAGCATCACAATATTGATGCTCTGTGATGCTCCTGTGATTTGTAAAGGTTTTACTCTCCATGCCCACGCATTGAAAAACATGCACGTTTTTTATACAATGCCAAGGCCCTTTTTAAGCATTTAGTGTAAGATGCTCTTAACATAAGCTGAATATCCTGCCTGGTTCTGAATCTGGGTGTTAATTACAGTTTGGGGTAGTTCTACAGATGCCCCAAAGCATAGTTAGTTTGTTGGGTGAGGTATATATAGGTATATTAATGGAAATATAGCTATTTATTTTGTGTCTGATTTGTCTTAACTATTATGTACAATTAAATGCAACTTACTTTCAAAATACATTTAGTAGCTGTACACAACAGGAAGTCTGCCATTTTGAATTGTATGTATTGTATCCCCTAACATGCTCAAAGACTCTTGAAACTTGGCACACATGCCAGAATTGTCGGCCATTAGGCCTGGGCAAAGGCTGGCACATGGGTGAGGCAGGAGGTCTCAGTAGTGCCCCCTTGAATGGGGCACAAAAGATGGTGCATGTATCATACATGCACCTACCTGGACTAAACTTGGTACGTGTATTGCTCTTGTTGACTCAAACAACTTTTTTTAATTTTTTTGCAAAGTGCATGCCTTGAACTGTTAAATACTCCTCTTGGGATTTCATGTGATTGTCACCAAATTTGGTGAGCGTCATAAAAAGACATTAAAGATGCAAAACTGCGAAGGGAGTTGCTATCTCGAACAGTGTTTCCATGGCCAGACAATAAATTTATGGTGTAACAGGACGTCTCTAATATCTACATCCTACATTGAACGATTTATATCAAACTTGGTAAATATGTTTGGTGTAGTGGGCTGATGAAATTGATATGAATATTGTGAGTCACAGTCATAACATCACCAACTGGCAACAGTAAGTCACTAAAAAAAATCTTTAAAATCTACTCCACTTACATTTAGTCACACTACTACATTATGTCACTTCAGACTTGTTCAAAATAATGAAGTGACATGGTTGAAAGTTCTAGAAGGGTTTGTGATATCTTAAATGACCATAGTAACGTTGTCAGGATCCTGGCTCCTGTCTAGTCTGAGATCGCATTTTGCCAGGATCCTGACTTGTTATGTGTCAGAGTGCGGGGCTTAGACTCCGACTTATCTTGTATGCTCTTAGTTCCGATTAGAGTCAGAGTTTAGACTCGCACTCTGGGTGTGCGTTACATGTGGAAGCCATGTGCTCTCCTGTCCTGCGTCATTACCCCGCCTCCTTGTTCTCTTGTTTACTCGTTTCTGTTAATGTTGCACACCTGTCGCTTTCATTTTCTCCCCGTGTATTTATTGCCCTCGTATTCGCTGTCTTGTGTTGGTCCATGTTGGAGAAGGGCAGTCCAGGAGCTCCAGGAGGAGGAGAAAGCGGCATGAGGCGGCTCTTTCTCTCCTGTTGGATGACGTGCCTGTCCAGTCTGTCCTTGTGCCTGTCTTGTTTCCTGTTCAGTCTGTTTGTCTGTCTGTGCTCCAGTCCGGTCCCGAGGTGCCCATCTGCCCAGAGTCCGGTCCCAAGGCGCCCACCAGTCCTGAGCCCGGCCCCAAAGGCGCCCCCCAGTGTCCGCCTCTCCAGTCTGTGTCCCGGCGACACCGTCCGGCTCTCCAGTCTGTGTCCCGGCGGCGGCGTTCAGGAGATATGCCAGGAGATATATAGGATTGTCAACCTGGCTAATATTATGTCAAGCCATTAAAGATGCTAAATTGCGATAGGATTTTTGATATCTTGAACGGCAATCAATTTATGGCAAAAAAACAGGAAGTGTCTCATATCTTCTGCATGCATTGAGTGTGTGCTTTTCAGTTCTTATTTGTGCATCCTTAATTCCTTTCCTTGCTTCCTTTCCTCGCATATTAGCTCCACCCTGTTAGGATTTGAGGGGAGGATGCAAGTATGGTAGGCAGACACAAAAAGCACTTCAACATAGGATACACCAATGTTTCCTCGCTGATGCCTCCTCAGGAAGCTTCCTCACTTCCTCAGCTCTTTAAGGTGCAATTAGAGAATTGAAATGTCCTTCAGGATGGCTGACTTTGATTTTAAGAAAACAAGGACAGAGGAGTAAGAAAACAATGAAACATAAATTTGAGTATTATGAAGCACCGAATGATTTGATCAAACCTGAGCTGTATGATTGGTCATGGGGGCTGATCACATGGATGTGGCTATTGTGATTCATAGTCATAGCGCCACCAACTGGCAGCAAGATGTGCAACTTGAAATGGACTTAGATAGTCCACTATTATTACATATATTACATATATTATATACAGAGTAACTGCAATTGCCCATTGTGTATCATAAGAAGCTTCATGTGCTGATGCTGCTGTAGTTCTTGGGCCTGTCATTGCTGCTTGCAGCTATATCTAACGAGATAAATGTTATATAAATATAAATATCAGTTTTTAGGTTCTTTAAGTATATCCTGCTTTAATGGGATTGCGTTTCCTATTGGTTGCACTGCTGGCCCTATTGCTCACTGAGTTCGAACAGTCTGCAGCAGAGCTATGGAGAACTGGTGTGGGTGAGTCGTTTCTGTTGTAGCTCGACAGTTAAAAGTATAAAAGTTAAAAATATCATTTCATGTGAAATGTTAGACACTGTTTAAAAAGTATTTAACATCATAGACATTGTGTCAGGATTTGCAAGCAAGAAGAACCCAGACGCAGGCAGCAGTATATAAAAAAACAAATTATTAACAATAAGGAAAACAGAAGAAAAATACTGTAACTGAAAGACACGCCACCGGGGGGGCGCCAAGGGCAAGAAAGAAATTAAACAGAAAGGAATACTAACTAAACAACTTAAAACATTAAACTATCTAGAATAATTATCCACAGAAACGTAACACAAATCGGGGAAAACAAACTGATTAGGAAACTAACTAAAATAGGGACATTAAACATACAACACTGACTAAACTAAAAGCAACCTGGGATTGACGCATTTAACATTAAACACTGACTAGACTATTAATCTAACAAAGGACTGAACAGGAAACACTAGCCATGAACAAGACACAGCTTAGACAAGTACCACGAACCAAAGACTAGGACGTGACGGGTTGTGACAACATCAAACAAGAAACATGCGACATTACCGAAAACGAGGGAATGGCGGGGTAATGACGCAAGACTGGAGAGCACGTGTTACTTGTCTCCCAAACCTTTCCTCATGTCCTACCACCCAGACTGTATCCCCTATTTTTCCCATACTTAATAGTTCAGTTAACCCCCTTTCAGTTACCATACCAATGTTTTTTAATTCTGTTAATGCTTTCTCTGTGTCTTTGCCCATTGTTTTGCCTGCCTTGTTGTCTGTCATCCCTGTCCTGTCTAGAGTCTCTCCTGTCTTGTCTAATGTTTTGTCTATTATGTTAAATGTCGTACCCATCCTGTCTAGGCAGGCAAGGCAAGGCAAGTTTATTTATATAGCACATTTCATACACAATGGTAATTCAAARTGCTGTACATAAGAGGAATTAAAATCATAAAAACAGAGAATTTAAGAACATTTAAAATGATTTAAAAGTTGATCTAAAATTAATTAAAACAGTAAAATGATTATACATAAAATAATGCAATCTGTTCGGACGTAGCACAGTGCTCATTCAATAAATGCACAACTAAACAGATGAGTTTTGAGTCTGCATTTAAATG
>JAZGTJ010006563.1:0-24651 GCA_036877575.1 Botia almorhae | reverse complement strand
GTGTGTGTGTGTGTGTGTGTGTGTGTGTGTGTGTGTGTGTGTGTGTGTGTGTGTGTGTGTGTGTGTGTGTGTGTGTGTGTGTGTGTGTGTGTGTGTGATCAAATCCAGCAACGCCTTTTGAACACCAGAGTCATGTTTAAACTGACTTGTCTTATGTTTTTCTTATTTCCTCTTTAAACACAGAACAAATCTTTTTTAAATAGCCTGGCAGACTAACCCTAACCCGTCAGACAGACAGATTCCTTCCAAACGCCTGTTTCTATTTATCTTAAGTGTTTGTTTTAACTGCATAAATATCAACAATCAATTTTTTTTAAATAAATCTTTATAGCACTTTATAGAAATTCATTAAATACATAAGGAATGGCAACTGTGCCTTACAATGTTTAAAGATAAAGCTGTTTAAATCTACAGTGCTGATGAGGTGATTTTAGATTGAGGTTCAAATGAAAAACTCTTTGATACACCAATTACATAGCAGGTAAAAACATGCTGCGTTTAATCCATTACAGAGCAGGTTCAGACAAGTTTAAGGCTCAGACACACATGACATGAGCAAGCATCACCTCTCCCAAACTACAAATTTACAAGCAAAATGACAGGAACTGTTACGGTGTAACTAATATGAAATATTCAGTTAAATCTGTATTACTTACAGGAGATCAAAGCTTTATTTGTAAGAGGCAAATTTTATGAAGTCACACATGGGAAGTTCTCAGTCGTCCAGGGAGACCCAGAGGATGCTTATCAAATCAACATGTGGGAACTGGCTGGATTGCAAAGCTGCTGTTTGTAAAATAGTTTTTTAAAAAACGCAGAATTGGTTTTGCTGGTCTTCAGCCTGAGGCTGTATGCAGTCAGTTTAACACGACTGCTTACTGGATCCTTTTTGAAAACACATCAGTTCATCTTCAATTGAAATTAATGTTCTATTTTGTAAAATGCAAAATGTAAAACACTATTTTTTACATATTAACTGAAAGCATTTAACTTATTTAGGGTGTGAAAATATTAAAGGCATACATTTTCTTCCAGCATAGTGTTGTAAGATTTCAGACAGATTCCTACATATTCCATTCCTTACATATACTCTATTAAAGGAACAGCTGTGGTGACTGTTTGTTTAAATCACTTTCAGTTAACATAATGATGCAGACAGAAATATTGTTTTACAACCACATGATTTTAATATAAAAAAATAGTTTATGTATATTAAAGGCAGTATTAAGTATTTGCCTCACATTTTGCTGCAGATTCAGACCAGACCACTTTAACCTACACACTTCCAGCCCCTAACCAACCCCCCACCCCGCAACCCCTGCATTGCTATCGTTAAGTTAAAGCATTTATTAGGTTTTTCCTAACTTCACTGAAATGATGAAATGGTTCATAGTGCTTTAATGAGGATCATTTTAATCCAAAAAGATACGAGTAAAAGCTTTGTGCCTGCAGAGAGTACTTCAAAAATGCTGAGAGAAGCAAAGAGCAGCTTCAATCTCATAGTGGATCTAAAAATATTGTCTGAACAAGCTATAGGCCATGTTAGCCACGAAAAGCGCTTATATTCATATCAAACTGCCATGACACTTTTGGAGAAAAGTTGCATCAGAAGGTTGTGGAGAAGCAGGATGACCTCTGACCTCTTTCATCTCTCTGCTTACAGAGTAACAGAAATGGGCTCCAGGTGAAACACTGACAGATGTATGTAGGGCCAGAACTACAATCTCAAATTTAGACCGTAATCCAAACTTGATCTCTTACTTTATATAAACCCTGAATGCTTCTGAAATATGCTTCATTTTAAATCAACAGAACAATAAAGGCCTTTTGGCACAAATTGACAGCTAAACAGACCATCAACACTATATGTGTGTGTGTGTGTGTGTGTGTGTGTGTGTGTGTGTGTGTGTTAGTGCACAATCAGGTCAGGTCACTAGAGGGGATTAATATAGTGTAGCATATATCAGTTCCAGTCTGCAATGCTTGTGTGTGTGTGTCTCATCACCAGTCTACTATTGATCAGTTCAGTCCACATTAAGGAGAGATGCTTTTATGATAATCTGCTGTTGTCCATGTAATAGCTACATTAGAAACGCTGCTGCACATTGGACACCTGTTTGGTCTCTTTAGAATTACCGTTTGCATTACAACACAGTTTAATGGGCTTTTAAAAGGGGAGGGTGATGGAAAACTTTCCAGAAGTTAGAGAGCACTTCAGAAAGCCATCAGTAGATGACTGATAGAGCGATAGATGAAGCATCACAGTATCACAACACACACAACAATACTGGCAGTTTTTCATTCATTGTTTTTTAATCTAATAAATAAATCTGTGAAAATACAATTGTGCAAATAGAATTAAAACAGTGTGTTCTTACACATAAAGCAAACAAAACCAAGCAGAATATAAAAATATTCAGAGAATACACAAAGAAATATAGAAAATATTACGAGAACAAACAGAGATATATAAAGAATAAGGAGAGACATGCAAAAAAACAGACACGTAAAGAACATAGAGATATAAAGAGTAGAATAATGAAAATAAAAAAGGGAGGGAGGGAGGGAGGGAGAGAGAAAGAGAGATAGAAAAAGAAAAAGAAAGAAAGAAAGAAATTGAAACAGACACCTGGATTCTATCAGTTTCAACAGCGTAAACATTTCCTGCATTCCTGCTGCCATGCTGGCCTGAGAGATCAAAGGTCATGATGACAAACACATGACCCAGGAGCCCTGTGAGGAGAAGAAGCTTCTGGAATTTTTCAGGAACAGCATTCAGTATTACCAGGCAAACAATGCACATCCATGTGCCCAGTGGTCCACCCTGACAGCGCACACACACACACACCAGTTAGTGTCACCTTCATTCTGCGCACACACACACAAAACACAAAACAAATGCACACAAACTAATAATCTTATAAAAAATGTATACAAGCAAAGTAAAGTGAACATTGATTGATTGTGTTTAATAGTTTGTAAATGTACTAAATGTTATTCTGTACTAGGATTATATAAGATTTGACCAAGATATTCTATAATTGCTATATGGTAATTAATTATGAGACAAAACAGTAATTTTTATATTTACATTTATTCATTTAGCAGACGCTTTTATCCAAAGCGACTTGTTACAAGTGGATATTGTACTCTGTTACTAGAGTACTAAAGGATGACAAAAGAAATATAAATTTTGTATATATAAACATACTCTTTAAAAACATGAATTTGTTCAATTTATCAGAATTTGACCTGCAGATGTAAACACACACACACAATGTCAAGAGAGGTTGCAAGGTGCCTCTATGGCTGTGTGTGGATGTTATTTTAGTATGTGGGTGTATTTGGTGTTCCGTGCCTCTATCTTCTAGACTGGTCATTAAACTCACTTCACTTCTTGATTCTTCTGTACCACTCATGACCCTTTTCTTCCAAAACAGTTTCCCTCCACCTGCTAAAACACACTACGAGACGACCAATTACAACGTGTGTCTGTGTGATACAGAGAGACAAGAAAGGATGTGTTTTGCACTGTAGACTATTTAGAAGATTTTAGATTGGCTCTTCTATTTTCCCTTCCCTTAAAGTTTAGTGTTAGCATTTGTTTTTCCTATCAATCTCTCATTTGGGTTTTGTATTATTTTATTCATTGACTTTTTATTTTTGAATTTTGAGATATTTTGTACAAGTTGAGGCCACAATGTTGGTGAAGGGTTGTGGTTATCTGTTGATCACAAAGGCAGGCATGCGCTGCCCCAGGCAGCTGATGTATGCTGGGGCTTGCAGGTGTGAAAGCTGCTCTTGATCATGAGAACCCAGTTGGCCAGGCAAATAAGCCTTGTCACTATTAACATACCTGTGCTACTGTTTTCCTGTTCTTTTCCCATTTAAAACCTTTATTTTTGTCACTACCACTTAGCTGAACCCACCCCACCATAGGAAGATCACCTACATTTGTGCTTGACGTTTTGGTTTTAGTGTTTGAGGGGTGTCGGAGTAGAATTTAAAAAAGGTGTCTGAATGAAATGTGAGATGGATTCACATACTTCCAGCCACATTGAAGATGCCACAATGCTGCAAGTCAGTCTCCCGTCACACACACACATAATGAAACCTCACACACCTCCAAAGAGACATGATTCACCTTAAGGTGCAAAGCACTGCCAGATGTGTGGGAAATGGCCAGGAACCTATGCACACACACATACATTCACAAACCAGCACATACACACACTCTGACTATTACACACATACTATTACACATGCTAACCCTGTCTCACTAACACTGTACACAGCATATGCTTTCAGTCAGGGGTGATAAACACAGGCACCAGCACATGCCAAAAGTCTTTCCTGCATCAGACTGTGCTGATCCTGCTAGTCAGCATATACATGTCACCATGCAACAAGTCAAGGCTGGTTAAACTATAAAACAGCTTAGGGACCTTGTCCAGACACCCAACCCTGGCTAGCAAAATAAACCTTTATATCACTGTAAATTCTCCTCAGCCTCTCCCAGAATGCAATACTCCTGACAAGAGAGGTATTAATGTGTCACTTTAAATGCAATCATCTGAAACCACAACAAAGGAAAACAACCACCTGGATGTGTTTGCAGAACTAAATGACACTTCTAGATTTTAATGGAAGCATGTAAATTTCAGTGGTGTAGATGTGCAGTACTGCAGTCACTGTTGCAGGCAGTGGTGTAGATGTGCAGTACTGCAGTCACTGGTGCCTCACAGATGGACATTAAGCACAGCAGCCCTGAGTCACTTGTGTGGCTGCTGGAATGTCAGTGTTACACAATGACTTGATTGTTTAGCGGTGATACGTGTCTGAGCCAAAGACACACCTGCCCCAACACAGCCACAGCTCTGACACAACTACAGCAACATCTATCAGCAGTCACACACAGTTTTACAAATGTCCCACCCTGAGGTTTATCCCAGGTCAGGCTCATCTACTTTAATGTCCACGGTAGATGTTTCAGCTTGATAGTTACGATTGTCCATCATTCTTACAAATCTTTAAATTAGTTTGTAAAATGTCTTTGTCAGGTGTGTGTGTACGTAACACAGGGTTAGTTTTATAGCATAGTTATTAGTATAGCATATTTGTATTAGCATAGTTGTATTTCTAGGAATCATAGTCAATGTCAAATATCATCTGCTAATATTAAACAATTCTTAAATGAAAGTGTATCATTGTGGTCAGGTCAATCCTTCATTATTCTTTGTAACGGTCTACAACTTACTCTTAGTAAGACCACGTATACTTGTTTATTTGGCTTTCAGCTGACACTTCTTACCCAAATTTAGACTTCACATTCACCAGAATAAGTTCATGGATCAAGATTCTCTAGTTCCTGTTTAACATAATGTTTCACTGTAATAAAAACAAGACTCTGATCAGCTCTTTAAAAACGTGTTGCATATGTATGACAGCTGGCAGGTTTGAGAAAACGATGTGGGCTGTGAACGAGTGCTGCTCTCCACTCACTATCACACCTACACCATCTACACAAGCACACGACCTTTCACCAACAGAAATACAAACATGATTCTAAACTCTCAATGTGAAGTTATGAAGTTACAGGAATATGTCAGTTAACAATCTCCCTTTCTAACTGATAAAAGTGTTCCAACATTTATTGTTAGGGTCTGTATTGTCAGAAATGATGGGTGTTGGTAAAACTGACATGTAGCATCTCTGAAGGAAAATCAATAGACTCTGGTGTAATGCTTTGATGGCATTGCTAATCTAGAGTTGGCATTAATCTTTTACTCATTCTGAGAGCATCAGTCTCCCTTCCAAACACATAACTGAAGTTAGCCAGAGTCATTACCCAAACTATTTCTCTGTTATATCAATCACAAACTCATTGTTATATCAATCACAAACTCATCTTTGACTAAAGATAAAAGAAATTACAGCTGTAGGGTTACTATTAGATTTTTCCCCACTTCTGTGTTTGCGCAACTGCATGTGAGTGAGTTTATATGTTTGTGTATATGGATGTGTATGTGTTGGAGTGAGGGCAAAGAGAGTAAAGAGAGACATTTTAGTGAGTCCTCACTTTCTAAAACCCCTGTAAAGGGTTGTTTAAAGGTTAAGACCTGGTTTTAGGGTTAACGTTAGAATAAGATTAAGGTTAGGTTTAGGGTAAGGCACTTAGTTGTGATGGTTAAGGTTAGGGTAATGGGCTAGAGATTGTATTGTGTCAATGAATGTCCTCACAAAGATAGCTGTAAAAACATTTCAGTGCACAGTTCACTGATGGTCTCAGAAAAGGAGAATCTCCCCCCACACACTGATTCATAATCTCTTAGCTTGAGGAATTCAGTGTTTATAAGACAGTTTCCATGTTTTTGTTCAATGGCATTAGAAGAGTGCAAATCAGCCATGCGATGGCTCTGGCTGGTACGAGAAAACGAAACGCCCACATTCTCAAGCAGACGTGCTTTATAACTACAAACAACCCGATATATGACTCCTGAAACCAATCTTGAGTATTTTAAAACATCACTGAAAGAACTAGATGTTTAACTAACCCTAACCCTAACATGCAAAACATGTTCAAATAGCATCATGCTCTGAAGATTAATCAGTTTGTATATCTACATCTAAACAGTCAGCAATAATAGACAATTAAAAAAACTCTGAGAAACGACTTGAATTTTTTCGGAGGATGTTACAATATACACACCTAATAACAGAAACACAGCAAGAGGTAGTTTATTGAAGCACATGAAAAGGAAACAGGCAAGTTGATCTTAAAGCAGTGATTGAATAATGAGATGGTAGAATATGCTGACTGAAAATGCCCTTATAGGTGTTGTAGCTTGTGAATGATGAGCAGATAAACAAGATGGAGATTTAGACAGTAAGCTGGTGATTATAACTCCACAGTTACATTGCTAAAGGGACACAGGAGAGAACTGGCCACAGGCCCACCGAACAGCCCATATGCATTCAGGTAAGCAGTCCTTTCACATAAACAACATTGCATGTACATAGATTTTCTTCTTTCAACAAAGCAGGTCACCATTAAAGCAGTACTGCTTAAATCAAGGAAAAAGGGCATTAATCTGAAGTGTGTCTGTGTGTGATGTATGTGTGTGCATGCATGTATGTATGTGCAGTGTGTGTGCACCTGTGTATGTGTGTATGTTCTGTGTGTATGTATGCATGTGTGTGTGTGTAAACTACTGGCTGCTGGCAGGATAGGCAGTAATTGGAGGCATGCAGATATTCAAAGTTTCTGCTCAAATGCTTCAGTTCAGACTTGCGGTTCAATCGGCTCATTCCACCTGACTGGTGAGCAAACAGCTGCCGTTTGTTGCCTCAATGTTCCTTCATTGCTCTTATGAGGGATGCACCCTGACCAGCTTGTCATATGTAGTATATCACAGCAGATCAGCCAGCCTGCTGTTCAAACACATGACTGCAGCCACATGCACATCTCACTGCTGCCTGTTTCAGTTTCATGAAGGTCATGTTTAAGCTTTACAATCATTTTATTGTAGTTTGAGATTCTGATTTCTTTTAGAAACTATAGTTAAGTTAAAAGCAGAGTTCATGTCTCTTATGGATTTTCTGTATTACTAATTAATCTATATGGACAACAAACAGTGTGTTTCTGCTTGAATGGGCCCAAGTTTCCACATTGTGGAATCATAAATAATAAACGGATAAACATTATTGATTGTGTGGACTGTGCTGAACTAAGAGGAATCCTTGAGAGTAAAATTGGAATTTTGTTTGAAATGTAAAAATATCTTGTGTCTATGAGACTATTGTTGAACTTGACATGTGTGGTGAATGTCAGTCAAATCCTTGTTGTATGTTGATTGAAACCCTGTTGTTGTGAAAAAGGCGATATGGTGATATGAAGTTATTAAGGGCAGTTGAACTCATACATTGTGTTACATTATTCCAATGATACATCAGGACTTTCAGTCCTGACAAACAGTATTTTAAGTGTTTGTGTGTTCATTGGGAATCACTGTCTGAACTAATACAGACGTCTTATGTAAAATCAGCCCAGATTAAAACTCTTCATATGCATTTTAAACCTGTAAAGGTCTAGAAAGTCCATTTTTAAATTCAAATAAGAGAGTTTTAGATCAGCCACAATATCTAATCAATCAAAATGATTTTCTTTCCACCTCTAAGACCTGAGGGTAGAAATCTCAAATTGCCTCCATTCTCACACACTGACACACACATTTGGGTTGAGCTTTAACAAGAAGTCAGAGTTCCTGCCACCATCACTATTGTCACCCAAAGGTCTCCTATGAACCCAATTTATGGTACAATGTCCAAGCAATGCTTACCCCATGTTTCCTGGGCTCGCTTTGGCATCTCTTGAGGCAACCATGCTTCTCAAAGTATTTTCTGTAAAGGATTTTTTTCCAAAAAACAGCCGTGCCAGACAGCACCTCTGTCTGCTCATGTCTGGACTGAGTGAGGTGTCAAATCACAATGTCTTTTTTCAAATGGACTTTTGAAAACACAAAATCAATACAGTGAAGCAGAGACAATGTGAAACCTGACCCAGTGATACTTGCTCAACATGAAACATCTCTTTACTCGACATCATTGTCACATTTGATGTTGCAACAGAAAAGTGACTTTTGATACTGACAGGTGAACATATAATTTCTTCTGCAGTAATTATAAGGGGAATCCACATGTGCAGTAATGTATTATATCTGCCAAACAGTTTCAGGTCCAGGCTTTACGTTGGGGCAGGTTCAGACAAGATCTCGGGAGTCTGCAACTGTTCTGTGAGTAGAGTTTTGCATTTAAACATTAATGTCCATTTACAATTTCCTGTTCTGGATGCCATGTTCCTAAGCAGGTGCAGAGTAAGGCCACAAGCTATTGAAGTGTGCATGCAAATGGTTAGGGGTTTAGTGTACGTTTGTATTAGCAAGTCGCTAATGTTGCTCACAAGTCACTGGATGTTTCCCAGTTTTCCCAGTTTCCTAGAATCTACAGTGGCAGATTACAATATGCAGGTAGACCAGTGGCCACCAATATTACTCTCACTACCCACAAGGCCTTGTGTCAGACGAAGTGCTCTTACTGAAACTGAGAGCTCTGAGTTTGAGATGAGTCTTCATGGCAGTTGTGAGCCACTCTGCAGCATTAACATGCTAATGATCTTCTAGCATCGCACTTTCAGGTTTGAACCACCTAGACTATTTTTATCTGAAGCTCAGTGTTTGACACATTAGTACTTCAGCTAACCAAAAACCTTGTCAGATAGAGGACAGAGACTCTTCAATGTTTACAGCCTTTAAGGCCTCTAGGTCATGGTGCAATTGACAGTTCCGCATATGTTTCCTTCATTTTACTGTGTCGGTTTTCAGGTTTCCAGGCGCATTTTGAGATGGTGTTTTCTGCTTTAGTGGGGTCACCACAGCACCAGGCTTCAGCCGCTCTGGAAAATACATTTTTTACTCTCATAGTCAGATCAAAGAGTGTACACACAGATCAAAGAGCACAGACATGCATCTCTAGTCATATCTGTGTTGTTTACATGAATGCTAGAGGCACTAGAATCAAATATATTTACTTGAAATACATTTATTATGTGTCAAAGTATTTTGATGCCACTTTGGAATTCCTTAAATGTGCCAGGGTAAAATTTAAAAATTTCAATGTGTCAAGGTTTAATGTGATTGGAGGATTAACCCGGAGACTTTCACCATGGAAACTACAGAAAAGTTTTTATCAGTTTTCAATCTTAGGATGTTTTCCAGATGTTGCAATAAGTGAGCCCCATGCTTACGTTTTAAATTTAACATTTAAAAAAATCACATTTTAAATATAGAAACATAGAAGCAACACATTGTAGAATATACAGTGACATTTGATTTATATGTGAATATACTGTATGTTGCAGCCAAATTGCAACATTTAACGTTGTGGCAAAACATGTAATATTTACACAACAAACATATATTTGGACACCCCGCAATCTTCATCCATGGATTTGATTTCATGACATTAATCTGAATCAGCAATTATGTCCCAAAATATGCAGCCTCCTAGGCTGTCATTTTACATTAGACAAGAATTTCTATTATGCATATTTTTAAAAGGCATTTGAAGACATGGCTTTAGTTAGCTTTTGACTAATATATTTAAAATCTCTTTTGTCATCGTATTATTTGTCTTGTTTTGGTTATTGTTTAATAATTTGTGTGATTGCATTGTTTTCATTATTGTTATTTTAGGTTTTATGCCTTGTTAATGTATTTTGATTTGCTAAGGCAATTACCTATACAATTACAAATTATACAAATTAGTATAATTAAGATATTTATACAGAAATATCTGACTAAAATGTTATTTTTATTTTTCAAAAGACCATTGAAGGAAGAACCATTAAAGGACTATTAAAGGTTAGTTTTATTAATCTTCACCCTAAAAATGAAAAGTGTTACAACAGAATTGTGTGTATGCACGTGTTTGTGTGTGTGGGTGTACGCCTGTGGTGTGCTCGCTTGTGTGTGCATGCATGTGTGTGTGTGCTTGTGTATGTGTTTATTGTGTGTCGCTGTGAGGCAGACCGTTCTGTATTGGAACAGATGTAAAGTGATGTGTGGACGCCTGGAGCAGATCCAAACAGCCGTGTGCAATCAGCAGGGTAGAAGTGGTGACAAATCACATCAGGTAAATCTGTGTGTTTGCCTGCTCTCCTTGTCTTTGTCACAGATGCACTGTATTCCAAAACCACATGTTAACTTTTATTTAGTATGACAAGCACATGAATGCTGTTTATGATCCTTCTCATGGATGGATCCTTCTCAGGTTGCAGACCCAGGATGCCGACAACAATGTATAGAGAGGACACCAACCCTGGAGAGGATTATATTTATATTTAGCTCATATACATACACAATATTAGCCAACAGCATACTCTGAGCTAACTAACATCTGCAATTCTTGTAATTCTGAAATCACTACAAATAACAGTTTTTTGGCGATGTACATTCTGTTGCATTTCTGTAAAGCAGCTTTAAAACAATATGTATTCTAAAAAGCGCTATACAAATAAATGTGAATTGAATCATGAAGTTCATGCACTGTGATTATTCAGTTTGATCTAAGCCCAACTCAATCCACAACAGCACAACCTGTAGAAATCATCCAAAACCAAACCAGCCAATAAACTCTATTTAACAGCAACTCCAGGACCACAGCAGGTACCTTTCTCTCCACTGAGCTGTCAGGTGCACTTCACTTAGCATTTAAATATAAGTGAATCTTTTGCTAGGCAAGTGTATGTTGGTGATTCTTTACATGAGACATTTTACAACATTCACCTTGTAAGTCACTGTAGGCTTTAGGGTCCATGTCTTGGCCACTTGGCCACATAACAAAATGACTTTATTTAAAATGATTTGCATTGTAACACCCTTTTGCAGTAGGCACTTGCATGATTTAGAATATTAAAGCATAATTTATATTTTAGCAGTTTGACACGTTGACATTTTTGCACCCGTTTTGAATTTCAGCATGTGTTTTGACATGTTTATATTAATAACATTGTGATCTCTGAAGGCCGTTGCCCCAGGCTAGTGCGATGAGTCTAGCAGTGAAATGTATTTCAAAAGGAATTGTATAGCAGCAGAGGGACTCCTCGAATCAGCACTGATACTTTAGGCTGATAAAAATCCATTACGGCCCAGTGGCACAGGTGGGGGGGCAGGTGGGGAGAGCGCCTGGACACAGTAAGAGCCGGTGGGGGTGGTGGATTCAAGAAGTTTCTCATTGGAGTTCCATTAGCCGTTGTATCAATAGATCTCAGGAAGAAAGGATTGGAGGAATACTACATCTATTTAAAAACAATCTGTGTTTATATGAGCACCTTTCTCTCTTAAATCATTTGACTTAACTTTTATTAGTTCGGAGTCGCTGACAGGATGGAAGTGTTACATCTAACTGCTGGGCGGGTGAGTGGATGGATGACATACCAAGAGAATATTACATTAGTATCAGACATGCTGAAATGTGACACATATGCCAGCAGATGAGATTATATTAGCACACTGCAGACTCACATTAACGTTTGTGATTGAATGAAAGTGTGCCATTAGACACAACACTGTACGTCCTATAAAATCAGCAAAACACATTTGATCCTCGCTGATATTCCAAACAAGGAGACTGTGCTGTTTAATTCAGGAAGAGAAGACAATTGCACAAATCATACAAAAACAGATCCCTCATGTCAACTTATTGGTTGTGTTTTAATGTCATCTAACATGACACACCCATTTGTGTGATTACTGCTGACTAAACAAATGACCAAGACTGAACGAAGGTCTGGACAGACAACCAGGCAGACAGAAAGAGATTTTGAGGTTTTGTAAAAATATTGTGCAATTTTTATTGCCTAATAAATGAACATCAGCAAAAAGAGATTGTTGTTTTTATATATTTTTTAACAACATCAATCAGACCCTCTGCTGGGACCAGCGAAGCACACCAGGACCTGTCAGAACCTATCACACTCACACTCATAGACACACCATGTGAATCAGCGATAATACACACACACACCAAATCTGTTTTTATTAGTTTTAAAAGGGCTACTGTCCAGAATTTGAAAATAAATACACATTACAGTAGAAGGCATATTTGATAAGGACATTTAGCACATTTAATAGCACATTTGATTGCATATTTAATGTGTGTTTTGAAACATAATAAATTAAATACATTTTTTTTACATACTTTTAGATTTTTTTTACATCTTACTTACTTTTAGATGGACAGTGTCATATGCTTCTCCTCTAATCGTTAGACTGAGTTAAGATGACCTGTAAAATCACAGCAATTACAGTATAGTGGATATTTTCTGCTTTTGTTCAAATGTGCCATGACTGATGGGTGTGTGTCTGTGTCCTTACATCCCCGTGGCCTTGCCTCCATCTCAGTTCTACTAAAAAACACAAGTCTGTGATCTCTGACCTTTGGGTTTTTGTAAACTCACCATCAGGAAACTCCACATACATTTGAACAGTGAGTTTCCAGCACCCGCATCAGTTCAGCTCAAAAGACACACAAATGTAAAGTCACACAAGTTCAGAAAGGAAAGAAAAGATCATGATGGAGGGACTGAAGGAAAAACAGATTTGAAAGTTACTCTGAAACGGAGCCTCTATTCATGCGTTTGACACTCACATCATGCTTCTGTTTACTGGATGAAGGATCACAGTTATTCTTTTCATAAACTTCCATTCAGCTCAAAGAACTTTAACAGGTTCTATTGATCTGTATCATCTAGCAGAAGGTCAAAGTTCAGAAGTCGTTTAGACTGCAGTGTCTTTGTGCCCTGTTCCAGGCAGCGTGTTCTTGCATCGCTATGGAAACACAGTTATTGGCATGAGCTTTTAAAGCTGAAACCCTAGACTTATTTTTTTAAGTGGTTCCCAATGGGAACAAAAGGTGTGAGCAGAGATGTGTACACAACACAATGAGCTTCAAAACATGTAATATAGGTCCTACTGAAAATGCCCAGCACACTGCAATCTCTCAAGAGTGACCTATTTTTAAATCATTTTGTTGACTGTAAGCTATAAGCAACATTTTTCATAAATCCACATGTGTAAAAAAATGATGGTTCTGATCTGCTTTATTGTAATAGCTGATGGTTATTGATATTTATTTATCAAAAATGTATGTTACCATTAAATATTGGTGACCAAACAAAATATTTGTCATCTTACAATTTGATATTTCAATTTTAGAAGGGAGTGAAGAATATTTTTGAATAAGATAATTTAACCCCTTAAACGTGTAAAGTATATGGACTTAACAAGATTTAAGAAGAAAGTTCAAAATATGGTCAAATGGATATATTAGCATAGAATATTGCTACATTAATGTCAAAAAACAATATAACAATTAACTTTGTTATCCATGTTCCTAATATTGTGTGATTCATCGCTGCATATACTTTCAGGTTTGTTGTCTTAAAAACAGCAAGCTCACTAAAAGACACAAACTTTATTTTCCTGTTCCTGATTACCTGGGTTCTTTAACCTGGGTTATTTTTAATTTCATTCATTACTATTTTCATTAGTTAAATTACAGTTACAATATAGCCTCTCTCACAAACACACAGAATGAAACACCAGAGAATATTGCCTGTTATTTTCTCCTGCAGTGTCTAATTCAAGGACAGGTTAGAACTTCCCAAGGTCAGAGAGAAAGTGTGTGTGTACCAAACACACTAATCAGACAGTCATTCCCTTAGAGGAAAAAGCACAGATACACACAAACAAACTTGATGCTGGTCTTTTTACCCAAACTGCATGTAATCCAATAAATGCCAATAAGGTGAGTCTTTGAATTAAGAGAAGGAATGTGAGAGCACATGGACTGTGTGAAAGTGTGTCGCCACAGCATGTCCATCACACACCAGCTTGCATGGAATGCCGCTGATCTTGTGATCATAATTTATTCATGCTGAGGGGTCGCTGCTGAAGCCGGTGGCTCAACATTCAACATCTTTACTCAAATTGTGCCTGATCTACCCCTTTAATAATGCATCGCCTGCTTTTTTGTTATGTTAAAAAGCTGTTTTTTGCTCTGTTTGGTAACGGTAATGGCATGTGACATTGCCTCCCTCAAGTCCCGCCTGTGGCCCAGAGACAAGAACACCGTCCCTGTGATTGACAAGGACATAGAGACGTGTGATCCCATTTATGTTTTTGAATTGTGAACTGCAGCGATGGGAGACAGAAATGACAGCTGGGACTGTAACTTTGAATGAGAGCGATAAGGACTATGTCAGCGTGATCCAAGGAATCCAGGAATGGAGATCCAGAGCTGAGACAATCTTGCACTAAAAGTTGAAATATAATTTATGAGTTCATACGCTGAGACGTGACTGAATGGAGTTTTGTTTTAAGAGAGCTGCTGTTCGGAGGTAAATATTAGATAAACCTTCATTTAGATAATCTGAATGATCTTAATTTCTCTTACAAAAAACATTCTGAGTGCAGTTAGTTCATGTAAAGTGTTAACAGAAAAGTTATTCTCCATGTGAAATCTAAAACTCGATCAACTGACAGTGTAAGATTTATTTGAAACCTTACTTGGTTTGTTTGATCTGACAATTTGTAAATGTGACTAATGATAATAGTAGAACTTTAATGATTATCTGATTAATTTAAAAAGTATTAAAACCTTTTGCCATCTTGTCCTGATTAACATGGGCCAGATTAAGGTGGTAAGGTTAAGGTGTCCTCATTGACAAGGGCCAGGTGAAGGAAGGCAGATTAAAGATCACTATAGTCAGAACAGCAGCTCTATTTAGATTAACACTAGAACAGCACAAGCCCTCAGTGCAGGAAAATAAGCACCTGTCATGTGCCAAACGAAGTGTTAAGTGCACAAATTGTGGGGGCAAGTCTGCTGTTTCCGGCGGGCTGATGGTCTAGGATTTGGGTGGCAGTAGCTCAGGGGGAATCATGGCAACTGTTATTAACTGGCTGTCTGCCTCACTCTCCATAATGCACCCTGGCTCTGTTACACACACTACAAAACCCTGTGTCACGGCTGTAGGGCTGCTGTGGCAAACAATGAGAAATAATAAAGACAAACATTTAGATCATTTATTCAGACATTTATTATGTGGTGTCGTCCTCTGGCCACACATGATGTGATAGTGCCTGAGTTGGAACTGGCTGGTCTTTTCACCAGCATGAAACTAACACCACATGAAGGCACCTACACACATGCCAAACAGTTTTGTTAACATATACAATCTCTGAGATTATGTAATCACTTATTCATGGTTATCAGGTCTGGGGCATACTGTAGATAGAGTAAAACTTTTAAACATGATTAGGAATTATAGGTGTGTCAGAAATATCTAAAATTCACATTATTTGTAGATTAGTTTCATTCAACACACAGTTTCTTTAGAGAAATTAATTCACAAGGAGTTGTATAAATAAAAATGCATTTTATTATCTCAAATGAGGGTCCACATGCTTGCACATGTTGCAGCCCAAAACTTCTGCCACTGGGGGGAACAATGTAACAAAAAAGAATATAGCTGCAAGCAGCAATTATCAGGGTGTAGAAAAATGGAGAACAAGCCAGTGATGAGATGGTGGCTTTTTTAGCATAATGCTTTAATACAAAGCGACTTACAAGGTGAGGAAAACAATAAAGCAAAAATCATAAGGAGGCAAAAATACCTGCTGTGCACAGTTACACTTTACCAAGATTCCAACATTTCATTGCTTGATAGAGGCGATACCTGTAGAGAGAGAGGAGAAAGGCTTAGTTGGCTTTTTTAAATATAATAATTCATACTGGTGTCAGGTATTCATGGAACAGGCAGGTTTTTAGCTGTTTCTTGAATGTAGTGAGGGATGCAGCAGACTGAAAAGAGTTTGGAAGATCGTTCCACCAGCGAGGGATAGTGAAGATGAATCTGCGAGCAAGTGATTGTGTTCCTTTAGAAGGCGACGTTCATTTGCTGACCAGAGGGATCTGGAAGGGCTGTAGATGTGTATGAGTTTGTTAAGGTAAGTTGTTGCACAGCCAGTGATGGTTTTGTATGTGAGGATTAAAAATTTAAATTTGATGCTTGCGGCAATTGGTAACCAGTGAAGAGAAATGAGGAAAGGTGTGACATGGGCTTTTTTAAGACCAGTGAAGCTGCTGCCTTCTGAATCATTTGTAGTGGTTTGAGTATCCGTGCTGGAAGGCTGGCCAACAGAGCATTGCAGTAGTGCAGCCTAGAAATGACAAGGGCCAAGGAGCTGTGTTGCATGTTCAGAAAGATAAGGTCGGATTTTTATTATGTTGAATGATCGTGTTGTTTTGGCAATGTGGTCGAAAAATGCCAGCTGGTCATCAAAGACAGGCTGTCCTTGTTGGTGTTAGGGTTGTAGAGACTGGACTGTGAAGTTGTGTGTCGCAGAAGGGTCAGCTGGAAAGACAAGAAGTTGAGTTTTGACTAGGTTGAGTTATAGGTCGTGTTGTGTCATCCAAACCGAGATGTCTTTCAGACAGGCTAATACGCGTGCCGTTGCTGTGTGATCATTAGGGTGGAAGGAGAAGAAGATATGGATGTCATCAGCGTAGCAGATGACCTTATTGTCATTAGAAACTTATCTGAAGTGAATACAAATGATTTAACTTATTATAAAACTGAAAAGACATTGTAAGTTGATCATGGTTCAATAAATTAATTTCTATGAATTACACTGATGGCAGTGTTGGATTTATACTGGTTTTATGCTTTAACTGTCTAGTCTACCCTCTAGTAGACAAAATAAGGAATTTAGTCATAAATTTGGCAATGAGGCTCTGAGGATGAACCTTGTCAATGTTCATGCAAATTGGATGAGCAGGCTGGGAAGAGCTCAAAAAGTCATTTCTTGACTTTTAAAAAGATATTGAAAATGTTATCGCTAAACATAAAAATAAGATATATGCTATTTAATGCTTAAAGCAAGGATTCTGAAGAAATGAAAAGCTTGATTATGTTACACACAATTGCAGCATTATTAGTAAAAGTGTAAAATTGTTTATAGTGCCACCGTGTGGCCAATTATCACAAAACTTGGAACACATTTGGTTTTAGGCTGTCTATAAATGTCCATTTTCGTAATGGTAGGTCATTCAGATTTGACGTTATTAACTGCTGAAATTTAATATGTTTTTGGATGTATCCAGGTAAAAAATTATGCGATATGTTTAACAGTTTGCAGTTTGTACATTTAATTTGGAAAATTAAAAATGGCATAATAAAAACATATATAGAATACATGGTATTATTGCAAACGCTTTTGTTGTTGTTGTAAGATGCTTATATGCTTATTTTATTGTTCTTATAAGATGCATAATACTAATTAGTGATAATAGGACTGTAATTGGTTTATGATTATAAGGTTGACTAAACTGGTAATAACTACAACACATTTGAACATTTTAATCAATGGACGTGCATCAGAAATATCTGCCATCACATGCAAAGGCTCATTGTTGCTAGTCATCCAGTTTCAGGATCCAGGGGAAGATATTGACCAAAACATAAATTAGCTTATTACAATGCCACCTAGTGTCCAACAGGCCAAGTTTGGTCTCTTTGTCATTTAGGGCCTGTAATGTACAGACAGTTTTAGGCCAAGTAAAGAATAATATTAAGAAAAAAAGTCTTAGAAATACAACAAAGTTTCAGCACTTTATGCTTGGACCCCTAATTATATATCACTATACATTCACATAACATTCACATAAATAATACAAATAAATTAATATCTATTCATCATTTTAACGAATTGTTTAAAATCTACAAGAATTTATTTTACTGAAATGGCCATTACAGAAATACATGTACTGTATATGTACAGTATATGTTCTTGTCAGGTGGCGGAACTTCCAAGGGGTCAGAGCAATAGTAAATATTTCATGAGTTCAATTCCCAAGGAACACACATACTAATGATAAAGTGTACTTTGAATGCATGTAAATCACTTTGGTTAAAGGCATCTGCCAAAAGCATAAATGTAAATAAATACATTGTTTTGGGTTAATATTATAATATGTCCACTTATATACATATATCAAGAATTTTTTTGTGTGATGTCTGGAATCATGAATTCTTTGTTACAGTTAAACAGTTAAACAGACATTTATAGTTGTTCATCGCCACCTAGTGGAAGACTGTGTCGTAACGTTAAAAAACAAGCAATGAAATTCACTGACTTCACAAAATGTCAGATTAACACATTGCATTTTGCTTTTTACTTGTGTTATTGTGTTACTTGTGTAATATTAGTGTTGTGCATGTGCAGTCTTGTTTGTTTAAAAGAGTGTAAGAAGGAAGTAACACAAACATCACTATTTGTGCTACCTCCTGCAAATGAAAAGAAACCACTCTTGAGAATGCAGCAAATTTAGGCCCATACAGGAGTTTGTTACTGTTTAATGTTTCATTATGTTGGGACTAAAGAGTTGTCATTAGGAATAAATCTTGTGCTTGAGTGAAATAATAATGGCTTTCTATTTTAAAAGCAGTTTAGAGTCTGCCCTATCGGTTTTGACCCCGATTTTAAGGGGTAAGGGGGTTAGTTTAATGCAGGGATCCATAATGCAGTACAAATAACCCCCTAGATTACATCTTAACACGTCTATGCCATCAACTACAGCTCAGTCTTGAGGAAGGACTGGACCAACAACAAAAATTATTGTTTACTGTTAACTACTGTTTACTATTAACTATTACTATTAACCGTAACCCACGCTGCATGTTCTTTTAGTAACTTTTAATTCTTAACAAGAAGGATCTACTGAACTCAAAGTACATTATAACAAAAAAACAAACATAATTCGTAATTAATTCTTCTGAAAATGTCCAAATCGCGATTTGGGATGGACTGCAGAAATTCCAGTTAGTGTTAGCATCTGCAAAAAATAAGTACAATAAAAAAAAGTTGTATCACTCAGATGTGGATTTATAACACAACGCGACAGTTTCTGAAGTTTCATGTTACAGTAAAATGTCGTATTGGTCCGTGCACGTCTGGCACCGACCAAACTGACGTTAACATGCGGAAATGTTCTTGCTGTTCGGATTTTAAATATGTTCAATAATGTTCGTCTTAACCAAAGTAAATAATTGTGAAAAAACAAAACGTCCAAAAGCGCCCTTAACACGACATGATGACAGAATCGGACTGTAGTGTTTGGGGGAGAGCAGAAGGGAAGACGTGTTTTCCGGCCTTTTCTCGTCTTTCATTATTTATTTTCGTATTAACTGCGATCAAAACATTGATGGTCGATCACCGGCGGCTGAGCTCGAGACTCGGAATAACGTGTTGTATTTAACAGTCAGTGCGTGTGTGTCGCGATGGCTCGCCCACGGCCACGGGAATATAAAGCTGGAGATTTGGTTTTCGCCAAGATGAAGGGATACCCGCACTGGCCGGCGAGGGTAAGTACGACCAGCAGGCGAGCGAAAAGTCGCAGAGGCCGGTTACAAGAGCAGAGAGTGGCCGCTGCACACACCCCCGGCGGAGCTTGAGTGGCCCCATCTGTGTAGAAATAAGGAAAAACCGCGTGGGGAAAACGCGTGCCGCATCAGTTAATGCGTCCGAGCCCCAAAGCACGAGCATGGTGTTATTATGTCTGCTTGTGAGATGACTGCATTAGCTTGTTTTCGTCGTTTAGGAGTCTGGCTTGCTTTTAGACGCTGTGAAAGTATTAGAATGGCGATTGTCTGAGATTGGTTTGTGTGTGCATGTGCTGCTTGTCTGATCCGGGCCGGACAGTAAACCCTCGGCCCGCGAGTATCCGGAAGAATAAAGATTCATCTGAATGTTGTGCAATAGCTGCACGAGGAATAGCTGCACGAGGAGCAACTAAACTCTCCCATGTAAAAGAACGTGTGTGTGTGTGTGTGTGTGTGTGTGTGTGGAAATCTGTATGAAAAGTTGTGAAATGTCAAAACTGTGAAGGAGGCTAAATGCATCAATTAAGTGTTCAAGTTTTTTTTTTTTGGTTATAGACCTCTAAAGTTATAGACTCTAGAAAGTAAAGCAGCAAATGTCCTCCAGAAGGAAAAGGGTTATAGAAATATCTCAGAGATTCATTGAGCTCTAATTGATACGCATTTAAAATCAAATTCACAAACAGTTTTAGTTTGTTTCAGTATTGTACATGCTTGAAAGGTTATTATTTTACCTAAAGATGAAAATAATCTTGTTGTTCTAAACTCATATGAGCTTTCTGTTTCTGTGGAACACCAAACATTTTGACGAGCATGTTGTGTAGTAGAAGTCGATGGCGACTGAGGCTGTCAGTCATTGATATTCTGCAGAGCATCTGTTATGTGTTTTTTGTGAAGTTTTCTTGTGTTCCAATAAAGACAGAAACATGCAGCTTTGAAATATTGTGGGGTTTAAATGAAGTGTAATTTTTAGAGGAACTGTATCTTTATAGTGTCTGTTTTGATTTCTCATAGATTGATGAGCTGCCAGAGGGCGCTGTGAAGCCACCTGCTAATAAATATCCCATCTTCTTCTTTGGTACTCATGAAACGTAAGTCATTTGTGTATATGTAATATGCATGACCAGATTGAATTGTAAAAGAGAACTAAGTGTACTTCTGTGATTTGTATATCAGTTATTCATAATAACTGACAGCATGGATAGGGCCAATAATGATACAGCCTGAGCGGAGCCAGTATTCAGAAGACATTAGTGTACCTGGTGTCCTTTTGCTTCTCGTAGTGCTTTCCTGGGCCCTAAAGATCTGCTGCCATACAATGAATATAAGGAGAAGTTTGGAAAGTCAAACAAGAGGAAAGGATTTAATGAGGGCCTGTGGGAAATTGAAAACAACCCTGGTGTCAAATTTACTGGTTACCAGGTGAGTTACAGTATTTTGATGACCTAAAGAGGGTTTGAGATCATCTGATCTGTTCCTGTGTGTGTGTGTGTGTGTGTGTGTGTGTGTGTGTATGTATGTTTGTTTGTTTAGGTCATGCAGCAGCAGAGCTCATCTGAGACAGAAGGGGAGGGGGGTAATGCTGCTGATGCCAGCAGTGAGGGAGAGTCTGTTGCTGAGGAAGATGAAGGAAAGATGAAGAGTGAGAAGGTGGGGTCCAAGCGAAAAAAGAGCACATCCTCCAAGGTACCTGGACAGGTTTTTTTTACCACTTTTGTGAGGATTTATTAAGTGTGTAATTTGCTTTTACAGTGATTTGATATAACCTGGACTGGATACTGTCTGTTCAGTGTTGAGATATCTAAACATATCTCAACACTCATAATATGAAATTATGATCATTAATTCAATTAATGTTAAGGTCTTTGTTGAACCCCAGTAATATGGAATCATTATTTAAAATAAATTCATAGGAACTTTTATGAGTCTAAGTTGAGGATGTTCTAACAGTGGATGGTCATAGTGTTTCGTAGAATAGAAATCTGTACTGCTTACAACCCTCTTCTGAGTCTTTGCTTAGCAACAGCTGTTGCCTAGCAACTGAGTCCCACATGAGTCATGTATGCAGTGAAGGTTACTGCGCCACTTAAACATGTTTAGTGTTGCAGTGTGAAACTTGACATGTGTATGTTGTTAAATGAGAACAGCATCAGATGTTAACCAATTTTTCCAAAGCACAGAGTTAAAGTATTTACCCATGACAACCAGTAAAGAAAGTCAAATTGCACTGACTGATGTAAACACTAAAGCTTGATGTTAACGGCCGTAGCTCATGAAAAAGACAAGATTAATTTGAACAAGTCTAAAATGAGTCCAGGGGTCATCTTGGGTTAGTTAGGGTTTTCTAAACCAGGTTTAAGTTAGGGTTAGTTGGGTTAAGGTTTTTCAAAGTAGGTCTTTAGTTGTTAAGTTTTCTTAGATGTCATCCAAGCTCTCTAGGAAGTATTCAGGAGACCTGGAGAATGATGGAAAAGATGCAGAAGTGAAGAGTGGCTCTGAGTCTGGTGACCAAGACAATGACATCCAGAAGTTATCGGACAAGACATGCAGTCAAGGGGTAAAAACACCACATTTCATCTGAGACTAAAGTTATGAATTTAAGGTCAAAGGTTATCTCATTTGACCTTAAACAATTACATCATTACAGTATATGTACATAAACAATACATACATTGACAGTGACTAATGACACAGTATGCTCACAGTATTACCTTCTAAAATGCTTCTAACACAAAAGAAGACAGCAGAGTGTGTGTGACTTTTATAAAAGATCTATGTGAGCTTTTGTATTGTTGTCATAACTGCACATTTAAACATAAGACATTACAACACTCAATTGTAATTCAATTCAAATTCAACCTTCTCATTTAGGGTTAACATTAAAACAATCCTCAAAACCTCATTAAAACAACGTGTTGTGCAGGCTTAATTATTATACACAGATGAGGGCATGTCATGTGACTGTTCCTTGATCCTGACAGTTTTATGATGCCAGACCTGGGCTACATTTGTCAAAAGCATTGCAAGCCCAAGTATACTGTAGAACCATTTGCAGCAATGGTCTCTACAATCAATTTAGGATGCTTTTAAGAAACGCAGCCCAGCTTAGTGTACACTGAATGTATTTTTTTTTACCTTAATTGTGAAGGAAATCAATGTTTTTAAAAGAGTGCGCACTAGGGGTCTCAGTTTGAATCCTGTTTACTGCTCTTGTGTTTTTTATCAGAATCTGGCACTCTGCGAGGATCGCTAGATGACCACATTACTGCTCATCACGGTCCATATGTCATATTGTAAATGTACTTCTTGCATTGCCATCTCATTATACTGAATGCTTGCAAACGTTCAATTATTTGTTCACAAATGACAAAGGTCAAGTCAAGAAAACGCATACAGTAAAAAAAAACATAGGATACTTAAGACACGACAGATTTCTTTCATAATTGAACAAGTCAAAACATTTGTCTGTAAAAAAACACAGCCATTTGTCATGCTTTCATGTGAGCTAAAAAGGATGGACAAAGTAGAACATGTATGAAGTATTGTGCACAAACAGAGTTATGTTCCATACCTCAATTTTGTCTTTGTACATTTGATTTAGGTGTAGAATCTAGAACCTCTGTACTATAAGCCCAATGCAGGAGGTTTCCGTATCTGTTCTGTGTCAGTGCGCTTGCTTATTTTCTAGCCTTTATAGTGGCATGTGGATCTTCATTCCATCGTTTCAGCTGTTGATCATGTTATTTCTGTCAGCAATGAGCACCTTCTTTTTGCGGAAAAAATTTCCTTGATTTTTTTTTACATTTTTTTTAAATCTTTGTTTATATAAAGAATATATTCTATTTATTTTTGGTGTTGCATCAAAAATGTGGCAAATTCACGTTTGTCAATGTACTTTAATTTTATGTTTATTACGCTCATATTTGACATGTTACTTTTTTAAGGTTTGTAGCTACATGTAAACTGTTTTAAACTGTTTTTCATGTTTATTGACGAGAGTTGTACAGAATAAACTCATTTAGAATGCAATGCTGTCTGAACGTTTATGGAGATGATAACGTTGGACAAGCCATGTTTTCATTTCGAACAAAAATGATTTGTTGTGCTCTGTTTGGAATGAGACAGCTTAGTGGGTAGCACTGTTAAAAGGTTCCTGGTTCAAGGCCTGGCTGAGGGGACCTTTCTGTGTGGAGTTTGTGTGTTTTAACTGTATCAGCATGGGTTTGCCCTTCAGTCCAAAGACATGCAGATTAGGTGAACAGGAGCCACTAAATTGCCATTAGGTGTGTAAGGGTGTACTCACACTAGGCAATTCGAACCGTGCCCGAGTGCGTTTGACCACCAAAGCGCGGTTCGTTTGACTAGTGTGAGTGCTCCTAACCGTGCCCGGGCGCGGCTCATTTAGCCGTCCCTGGCCCGCTTGGAAGAGGTGGGCCAGAGCATGGTTCAGTTGGACTCGGGCGCGGTTCGCATGTAGTGTGAGCGCTAACCGTGCTAGAGCACGGAACAGGGCGCGTGACGTCACGTTTTGCGACGATTCGGTGAAACTTTTCATGCCACAAAGGCGATAGATCTGTTTAACAACGGGCTGTGAGAGGGCTGTGGACCACCGCGGACCAAACGACTCAAAATTATCCACAAAGTAAACAGAG
>JAZGTJ010006562.1:0-24653 GCA_036877575.1 Botia almorhae | reverse complement strand
TTTTTTCCGTGTTTAGTATGGGACACGCTAATATTTCACTCCTATTGCGCAACTCTGTCTCTTCTGCACGTGTAGTATGTCAGCTCAGCAACACTTGCACCTCTACGCAATCCTGCGTTGTCTATACATGTAGTGTTGTATTACAGCCGCACCCACACATCAATGCGATCACGCGTCAAAAATCCAAACCCATTACAATGCAGAACTTCACTAAAACAATAAATCAACAGTCACCCACAGCCGCAGCACAACTCCGTGACTTCCTCATTCGCATCTGCGATCACTGCGTGACGTGATGACATCACCTGCTTTCTCTTAAAGGAGCCAGAGCTATATAGAAATATTTATTAGAAATATTTAAACTGCCCTGAAACATCACTTGGTCACAATCAGTTTTACACTTTTAAATCAAAGATTTGCAAAGATAAAAAATATAAACACACAATAGGCCAAAACAGAGAAGGTGTTTAGGAACGAGCTCAGTCTATAATAGAAAATTGTATGAAACTTATAAATTGTCTTTAATAACATCATCTGACTGTTTTTCGTCAAAACAAACCTTTGTGTGTGGTCACCATGTGGATGGAGAGGTGTGTCTCAAGGTTCATGCTTCCCCAAGATTAGAGGAACATATCTCGCTGGTTAGATTCCAGCACTGGGGGGTTGCAACTGAAGTGCCCTTGAGCAAGGCATCTAACCCCTAATTGCTCCCCGGGTGCAGTAACATGCTGCCCACTGCTCCGGGTGTGTGCGTGTTCACGACTTGCAGTGTGTGTTCTCTCCTCACCAGTGATGGGTTAAATGCAGAGGTCACATTTCAGGTATGGGTTACCATATTCTGATGAATAGGTCACTTTAACCAACAGTTCATTTAGTTAGAATGTTGCTTTATCTGCCTTTGTTTTGGAACAGGGAAAATTAAGAGAAATTTA
The DNA here is from genome assembly GCA_036877575.1 of Botia almorhae. Taxonomy (NCBI): domain Eukaryota; kingdom Metazoa; phylum Chordata; class Actinopteri; order Cypriniformes; family Botiidae; genus Botia; species Botia almorhae. The sequence goes on along the minus strand of JAZGTJ010006562.1, from coordinate 23,721 downwards.
GAGAAATGTAATGTCCACAAAATGAAATGTAAATACATTTTTGTTTATTACAGTTTTAGTTTTTTTTTTGCCATGTTGCTGGTTCTTTGGAAGTACTCAGGTGCCAATTTCAGCTGGAAGGTCTGTAGTTTATAACATGTCTCTCTATCTCTCTATTTAATAGGGCATCAATAAAAGCACTTAATTGGGCAATCACTATTGACATCACATTTAAACAGCCCTACGTACTGCTGAATTACCTAATGGAGATTGGATTGGCCAACTTGCCACTTTTCAGAGTATAAATTGTGGAGAGGAGCTTTTCACTTACATATGGTTTAGACACTCTGGTGAAATATTCTTAAGTGTTGTCTTCAGAGCCAAATTGTTTACAAAGGTTTACACTTTAAATTAACTGTTAAAAGTTGTACACATTAAGTTGACATACATGTTCGTATAGCTTGTAAAATTTCGAAAAACCCAGTCTGGTTATGTACTGAATATATGGGAAGTCAAAAACTTTAAAGATTTACCTTAGACTACAAGATCACTTTAGGGATATCCTGATATTATTTCATATTTTTATTACTTTTGTTATATTGTGCTCTTTCACTTATATTTTCATGTGAATATTTCTTGTAAACTGGAAAAAATAACAGTACAAATGGGCTAAAAGCTTTTAAAATTCCCTTGAATTGCCCCTTTATGATAAGAGATCTTTAAAAAGTCTGTTTGTGGCTGGTTCTTTGTCTTAGGTTTTGTTAAAAGGGCTATTACGCAGACAGCTACACTAACCACAGCTGAACCGATCACAGTGAGCATAGGTGGAGCCTCAAGTCACAATAATAAGTTATTGGGAAACTGTAATCCATAATAGCTTTTAAGGAGTTGCTGTATGTTCCAAAAAGATCATTAGGACCCATTCCAGGCCAGGTGTCTACAAACCAACCACAAAGAAGCAGTCAAAAATGCATTAATATAGCTGATAAGCCCAGCTGCAAGATCAAGTATAGAATGAAAGTGTGCATATTCTGTCTGGAAAACAATTATATTTTTAAAAATACCTTTGCTTTTTCATTCCATGCACGTTGCTGATTCTGTAATTCTGTGTAGATGCTGCTACTAAAACACCTGTAAATGGTAGACTTTCATTCTACTTTACTAGGAAATGTGAGTGATGCTTGCCCATGTGAAAATCATCTTTACAATTACTTTTTTATAAAACAATTGTTACTAAGGTGTTCTGAGTGTTATTTTTCTTATGTTATGTCAGTCTAATATAATATTGTTTTGTCCATTTGTGGTGAAATTTAATCATGTATCCATGTAATTCTTCGATCATGTATTTTCTTATTGTCTGTTTATAGTATTCTTATACTTATTGGTTGATGTTCAAAATATATTCTCTACTGGAAACAACCTTTAACATGGTTAAACTAGATGAAGGCATAACTGGACATTCTGTCCTTAGACATTCAGTCTCAGTACATAGGTGAGTGTCAATCTTACATCAGTTGATCCTATGCAGAATATCCTAGGCCAAGGATTTCTTCCCTTATCTAGTGGTTCTGTGTAAATACAGAGTAGTTGGGTCTAACTATTTTAATTATGTCTTACGAGCAAAAAACAGGGCCACTTGGGTGCCAGAGATATTGGAGGTGTTCAGGGGTGTTTCCTGTTTTTCCTTATTTGGTGTTTTCCTGTTTTAGCTACTGGGCACACATGATAAAATAGCATCTTGGACAGACAGTGATGCGCATTTCTTTGCATGCAACTGATGTGACAGTGTTACTGTTTTGCTGTACAGTAACTCTTTAATAAACTCTTTTTTTACTCTTTTACTCCGCTCAATTTTGACCTTTTTCCACCACATATTCTGTCTTCCTTCAGTCAAACAAACAACAACATCTGAGGTATTATTAGGATTGAATTTTTACAACTGGGATTACAACTGTGTCGTATTTAATGTCACGGTTCGTGGGTTCACCAACTCATTCTGACTTCTCTGTGTGTGTGCGCGTGTTGTGAGAGTGGACGTGACTGTGATTGTTAGTTTGATTCGCGCCAGCTGTAGCTTGTTATGAGCTCAGCTATGTAACACCTGTGTTTTTTGTCTTGTGTTGTCAGATAGTTTGGTTGTTCCTCCTTGTTATGGTATCATTTCCAGCTGTCCTGGTTGTGCCTGTTGGAATCCTGTGTTCCTGTTTCTTCAATCACCTGGATTTACTCGTTGATACTCCGCTGCCCATTGGCGTCCCTGTGCTACCCGGAGAGACTGGCTACTTACCTGTATTCATGTGTTGTTTGTCTTCATTTGGATTATTTGCAATAAACTGTTATTTTTCACACTTTCAAATCTGATTCCTTTGTTGCAACCCTGACAGAACGATCTGACCAAAACCATGGAATCTGCAAGTGCGTCAGATCTTCAAGACTTTATTTCTTGTAACAACGCTTGCATGAATCAACAGGAGAAGCATTTGCTGGCAACTGGTCAAGCCATGCAAGTATTGGTAGCACCGGTGTCCGAGCTCACCACACAGTTACAACAATTAAGATCGCCCACTGCGCCACCCATGCCGCCGATCCCTCTCCTGCCTGCTATCATCGATCAACAGTGCAAGCCACGCTTACCCATGCCAGAACCCTACGCCGGTGAGCCAAAGCTTTGTAAAGCATTTCTAACTAAATGCTTGATGTTCTTTTCTCTACAGCCAAAGGCTTTCGCTACAGAGGCATCAAAGGACCGTTGATGTCTTCAGCTTTTGAATGGTTGCAGGGAGCACTGTCTTAACCAAATTGGATTTACGTAATGCTTATCATTTGGTCCGCATAAGGAAGGAAGATGAATGAAAAACCGCTTTTAATACCCCCAGGTGGCATTTTGAATATCAAGTTATGCCTTTTGGACTGTCCAACGCCCCCGCGGTTTTTCAGGCACTCATATATGATAGATCAATTCATATATGTCTACCTGGATGACATATTGATATTTTCTTATTTTCTCTAGGAACATGTTCAGCACGTCAGGCAGGTGCTCCAGAGGTTGTTAGAGAATGGGATTTTTGTCAAGGTGGGGAAATGCATTTTCCATGCACAGCATATCACATTATATCATCTTGTTGGCTTTTATTAGCTTTCCTGTAGCTCAGTGGTTAGAGCGCTTGGCGTTAACAACACCAAGGTCATGGGTTCGATCCCAGGGATTGCACATACTCAGAATTAATGTATAGTATAATGCAATGTAAGTCGCTTTGGATAAAAGCGTCTGCCAAAAAGCATAAAAAAATGTTGGAGTGTGCATGGATCCTGACAAGATTAAGGCTGTGGTGGATTGGCCAACTCCTGATTCCCGCAAGGCCCACTCCTGATTCCCGTTCCCTTTATTGTCTGGACCGATTATAAAAATCTAGAGTACATTAGATCCCCTAAATGTCTCAGCTCGGTGGGCACTTTTTTTGGTCGTTTTGATTTTTCAATTTCTTACCGTCCAGGTTCCAAAAACATTAAACCCAATGTGTTTTCCTGTATTTTTGACCATTCTGAACGCCCGTCATCTCCCGAGAATATTATACCTCAGAGAGTCTTGTTTTCACCTTCTCTTTTGGGAGGTCGAATCAAAGGTCCGCACTGCCTTAGAAGGGGTAACGCCTCCGCCCGGGTGCCCACCTGATTGATTATTGGTGCTGGAGCAATTTTGGTGCCGTTCTATAGCTCGTGACATCCGGAATTTTATATTGGCCTGTTCGGCGTGTGCGCATAGTAATACTTCCAATCAACCCCCAGTGGGGTTACTGCAACCGCTGTCCCTTACCTTGCCCAAATTACCATCTGCCAAGAAGACAGCGGTTTCTGTGGTTGACCACATCTTTCGCTTTCATGGCCTCCCGAATGATGTAGTTTCTGACAGGGGACCCCAATTTGTTTCCAAATTCTGGAAAGTGTTTTGCTGTTTATTGGGAGTGAATGTTAGTTTATCCTCTGGTTTCAAAAACCATAAACAATCCAAATGCAAAATATCAAAAAAGAAATCCATGCAAAAGGCAATACAACACATCGCAATGATTCTCTGGTGATCCAGGGTTTTAATAGTCCCGCTAATGGGTAACAGGTGCCAAAAAGGAAGTAATCAGCAAGGTATGTGGGAACATGGGTGTTGTAGTCCGAATATGTTCAGTACTCTGGCGAGGGTTCCCTCTGGTGGCGTGGAGGTGGCGGAGCGGGAGCCTCCTCCATAACAGAGCCCCCTCCTGCAAGCGGCTCCTGACACGAGAAGGGATGCAACGCCGGGTCTACCTCACGGTCTTGGGCTCTGTGAAACTCTTCTGTGAAAGTTAGAGTTGGGCCTGGGAAGCCCGATTGGCTTGCTCAGTCTGTCGGCGTACAGCATGAAGTAAGTGGGTGTGAGCCCTCTCCCAGACCTCCTCACTACAACGGAGCCAGTCTGTTAAAGCAGGAAGGTCGGTGGGTTCCCCAGACCATGGGAACAGCGATGGTTGAAAACCCAGCACACATTTAAAGAGGGTTACTCCTGTAGATGGCTTAACGGGGGAGTTCTGGGCGTATTCTGCCCACATCAGATACCTGCTCCAGTCAGCCTGACACTGGTTGCAGTAAGATCGGAGGAATCTCATGATTTCTTGATTGAGGCGTTCGGTTTGACCAGGCTCGACCTAAGCTCCTGAAAAATGATGACCGCACACGTGAGGTGAACTGTGTCATTCGGCAAGCCGTTTAATCCAAAGACAAAATTGCACAACAATTCAGCAGTTGGGCAGTTCTGGATGTATGTAATAGTGTCACTCGGGAGGGTAGACCACCAATAACGATTTCTAAGTAACTGGTTAGTAGCATTGATTCTCAGGTGGCCAGAACTTGGACTTTAATGTACCTGAGTGAGTACACGCTTCCTAAAGGGTTCAGGAACATTTGTTATCAGGGCATTCTACTGGACATGGCTGAGAATTGTTTGCCTGTTGAATCTTTGTGTGGAGATCCCATTATATAGGGGCTACTAGGACCTTTTCCGGAATGATCAGATCAGGGGAATCAGATTTGGGAGCGGGATCAGCCTGTCTGGACATGGCGTCAGCTTTAGCATTCTTGGAACCTGGACGGTAGGTGACAGAAAAGTCAAAACGGGTAAAGAAGAGGGACCAGCGAGCCTGAAGTGGGTTCAAATGATTAGCAGTATGCATGTATTCAAGATTTTTGTGGATGGTAATTAAATTGGATGGTGTGCAGCTCCTTCGAGCCAGTGTCGCCACTCCTCTAATGCCAGCATGATGGCCAAAAGCTCGCGATTACCTACATCATAGTTCTGCACAGCTGAAGAGTGTTTTCATGAGAAGAATCAGAATCAGCTTTATTGCCAGGTATATTTATACATACGAGGAATTTGTTGTAGTGACAGAAGCTCTACAGTGCAACGGAATTACAGTGACAAGACAAGACACAGGTAATAAAAACAGTAATATACAATATACAAATATACAGAATAGATACAAATATACAGATATACAGAACAAAGACAGTGTACAAAATAGCAAAAATACAATATGTAATATAGACATATAGACATTCAAGTATGAACAGGTAACAGTAGTTTGTACAGGGTATGGTGATATGTGCAAATAAATAATGTAAAATAGTGTTGTGTGTACCATGTGTATTGTAAGTGTTCATGACATTGTTAATTGTTCATGACATTGTTAATTGTTCATGACATGGACTGCCTGGGGGTAGAAACTGTTCCTGTGTCTGGTCGTTCTGGTGCTTAGTGCTCTGTAGCATTGACCAGATGGCAACAGTTCAAAAAGGAAGTGTGCTGGGTGTGAGGGGTCCAGAGTTATTTCCTTAGCCCTTTTGCTCACTCTGGAAAGGTACAGTTCCTGAAGAGTGGGGAGGGTTGTACCAATGATTCGCTCAGCAGTCCTGACTACCCTATGCAGTCTTCTGATGTCAGATTTGGTAGCTGAGCCAAACCAGACAGTTATAGAAGTGACGCACATGGAAACATTTTAGGGGGTGACCCATGATGCTGGGACAGTATAGCCCCTACACCGTGATTAGAGGTGTCCACCTCGCCTATAAAGGGGAGAACTGGGTCGGGATGGCGTAATATTGGAGCAGTGGTAAAACGGGTCTTTAGTTCTGAGAATGCCTTGGTTGCCATGTTGTACCAAACTAGACGACCTGAATGACGCTTGATGAGAGATGTTAATGGTGCTGCTATGGAGCTAAAATCACGAATGAACCGGCGATAAAAGTTATTGAAACCAAGAAAACGTTGCAATTCCTTTACAGTTTTGGGAAGGGGCCATTCAGTCACTGCCCGGACCTTATTATCATCATGGCCACTCCCTCTTGACTGATAACCTAGCCGAGAAAAGTGGTGCTAGTAGTGTGGAATTCACATTTCTCATACTTGACAAACAAATTATTTTCAATGAGACGTTGGAGGACAAGGCGAATGTGCTTAATGTGTTCCTCCAATGTCCATGAGTATATAAACGATTGCCCATTTCTCAAGCATGTCGCAGAATATGTCATTTATGAAGGACTGAAAGACAGAGGGGCTATTGGCAAGACCAAAGGGCATGACTAAATATTCATAGTGGCCAGATGAGGTGAAAAAAAACATCTTCCATTTCTCATGGCAATTCTTGCCCCAGCAAAGGATCCCTTGTTCCAGAAGATAAATGGCTTATGCATGCGTAACCAAGGTAGACCCAGAACTATAGTGTGGGTAGGGGAGGAAATGTGATATAATAATCTGTTGGTCCACTCTTCCTACTCCAAGGGGTCGAACGTCTACTCAAAATTACTCAAAGCAAATTCAGTGGATATGAAATTTGCAGCAGCTCCAGAATCGAGTAAAGCAGAGGTGGTTATAGTAATACCAGAAACAACTACTGTGACAGGTAAGTTAATAACATTACTAATCTTATTAGTGGTGGAAGCTAGACTTACAGGAGCAAGATCTGGATTGGGTCAAACTGGGCAGGAGGATCTCAGATGGCCTGTTTGTCCACAATAGAGACAGAGGCCTAGGCAGTAACGACGTTCACATTTCTCAGAAGTCAGGCGGGTGAAATTAACTTGCATGGGCTCGGAAGGGGCTGCACACTCGTGTCTGGCTGGGACATTACATCGGCAGGGACGGCGAGAACGAATGAGATTATCAATCTGTATGGAAAGCTCTATGTACTCACTCAGGGACCTCCCTTCATCATCACACGCTAATTCAGACTGTAGGTCAGGGTCGAGGCCTCTTCAGTAGAGAAGAAGTGATCTCATAAGTGGTGGAGATCACTAATGTATCCTCTACCCAGGTGGTCTGAGCGGCTAGAGTGCGGAAGTTGAGCGGCTAGAGTGTGGAAGTTAAATAATGAATTATCATTATTGGTCTTAAATTTTTTATTCATAAATGAATATAATACAAATTAACTGAGCTTAACACTTTTAAAAAAAAAAATCTTTAACAATCTCCTCAAATTGTAACAGAGACGCAGGATCCATATGCAGCGGTTTATTGTAAATCACAATCAGTAAACAGGCAATGGTCAAAAACCGTCAGACAGAGCAATGGCGGTGAGACAAGAGCGAAATGTAAATACAGGCAATGGTCAAGGCAGGCAGCAAACAATCAACAACAATATCCAAATCAAAAACAAGGGGCAGGCAGCAAAGTTTCAAAAACGATAAACAGTCCAAGTGGTAACGAAAAAGCAGTCTGGACAAACACTCTGAAATGTAGCACATGGAAAACAAGACATTGCACTGACTGAAGTGTAGTCCTGGGCTTTATAGGGCAGCTAATTTAATGCAAGTGGCAAACAGTAAGCTCATCAGACCTTGGTACGGGGCCGATGGGAATTGTAGTTCAAGATGGCGGGTTAGTATTCTGGCGAGGGTTCCCGCTGGCAACAGGAACCTCCTCCATAACACAATGATATTTATTTTTGTATGGACAATTTTTCCCAGTATAGGTAACACCCACACACATGCATATACACCATACATACTCCCATGTATCTGCATTTTATTTAAACATGTACCCTTTGAATATTTACATTGTCATGTGGTTCTCAGACAGATTAGTTCAGTGGTTTATCCGTGGGATGAGTGTGTGTTGTCTCACCTGTCTGGATTGTTTGTTTTTTTTGTTTATCTCTGTAATGGTCTGGTGTATTGTTCTCATGGGAGTCTGTGACCAAGTAATTATTTAAAGATTTTCAAAGGAAAGATAATTGCTGGTTAATCTGGTGACATAGGAGTTCTATCTATCAAGGTGATGACTTCCACAATGTTGAAAATTCCGGGGCAGTTGGCACAAGGCCAGTAATGAAAAGGAGAAAATCTTGCTTTGTAAGACCCACAAAGCTTTATTTGATGTTCTGTTTAACCAATGAACAGAGAAAGGTAGTAACTAAAGTGTGTAATTAACATTAGTAATTTTTAATATTATTTTGTATCATTACAGCCACCCTTTCCGCAATTTTCCAGTGTCTGTCTGGGAAAAACGAAAATTCACTGAACAACTTTTGGCTTTTTTTGTTGTTTGCTCCTTTTGGGGCAATGGCCACATGATGCCACTTGGGGGTCTTTGAATGGAGTCAATAGAACATTTCTCCCCTGTCTGCACACAGACAGACACTGGCAGACAGACATCTTTATCTCATTGATACTTGATCTTTGCAATCTCTTTGTAAATATTACGTAACATTAATATTTTCACAATGTTGTGCTTTTGGTGTTTTGTATATTATGTTTCCCAGGTCTGTTGATAACATTGACATGACATCAATAACAGTTTGCCCTGAACATTTTAATGATAAAGTGTCTGTTTTCAGTGATTAAATGATGGACACAAATGTGTCTATTGATCATGTTATTACATTATTACATTATAATGTCAAAGAAATTGTTGCAGGGTTTCTCTAACACACTTTACAAGAGGAACATTTTATTTCTCAAAGGTTGTTCTTCATAGCTCAGGAGATTTAAAGTTTTCAGTTGTGTTTCATCAAGTAAAATTGCATAATGGCTAATGTTTAGCTAATTAACAAATTGTGAGTATTCAGCATATACTAGCGGTATTTAACAAATAGTAGTAGTATTTCAATAAAACAATAAAACAAGTTAAAAACAGTTAAGTTAATATAAAATAAAACAAGCTAACAGCAGGAAGAGAAATGCATTTAAAGGAGGGTCAGAAGAGGAATCCGCCCTGAGATGATGGGACCAATCGGACCATAAATGAGATTTGATGCAAAGCGCTTTACCCAGAATTCCACGCATGAAAGAGAGAAAAAATCTCTCCGTAAACTCATGAACTTTCACCTTTCACCCTTGCGCTGGCTGAACCAATAAGCAGATTGTAAAAAATCAATGTAGCCAATCAATAAGAAAATTTTTAGTCCCTAACTGGGGAATCTTCCCTAAGATATCCTGAACAGCAGTCGCACAAAAGAGCAATTGAACAAAATATTTATTGCAAAGAGTGAAAATTAAGTTTTGTTTATTGGTCCTCTGTGCAAATGTTAATCATCATTTACTCTATCTTGCTTCGGCATAACGGATCACACTCAGGTGAGGAGACCATTTTGATGAGCTTCCTGCTGTACATTTTCTTATCCAATACAAAATAGAGTCTGTCTAAACAGGTCTTTGAGTTTTATAATGCTAAAGTTTTTTCTTCTAAATATATTCAGTTCAGGTAATTTAACAATAGCGTAAACATTATAATAGTCAGACTAAGGGTGTACTCACACTAGGCACGGTTGCCGTGAACCGGGCCCGAGTACGATTGTCCCCCCTCCCCCTCTGGCCTGCACTCACATAGGGTTTCAGCATTCGTGCCGGAGCACGCTTACGTCACGCTTACGAGCACGCTTACGAGCACGCCTACTTCATTATGGTGCGACGGTTTCAGGATAAACAGGAAGAGCGGCGCTCTCGCTGAACGCAATGGAGTCTATCGCTCTGTTTACTTTGTGGATAATTTTGAGTCGTTTGGTCCGCGGTGGTGCACAGCCCTCTCAAAGCCTGTTGTTAAACAGACCTATCGCCTTTGTGGCACGAAAAGTTTTACCGAATCGTCGCAAAACGTGACGTCACGCGTCCTGTTCCGTGCTCTAGCACGGTTAGCGCTCACACTACATGCGAACCGCGCCCGAGTCCAACTGAACCGTGCTCTGGCCCACCTCTTCCAANCGGGCCAGGGACGGCTAAACGAGCCGCGCCCGGGCACGGTTCGGAGCACTCACACTAGTTAAACGAACCGCGCTTTGGTGGTCAAACGCACTCGGGCACGGTTCGAATTGCCTAGTGTGAGTACACCCTAATAGTGCTTTCATTATTATTTTGGTTTTGTATTAGTAGTTTCCAAAGTTTTGTTACATTTTTAGAAAAAGAAGCTTTTCTTCCTGGTGTTTATTTTTTAGTTATATTTACTTTCTTATGATGAAAAATGTCTAAGACGCTACAGCCCAGACAGCAGCAAATGTTTATATCATATTTAGACTAAATTAGAGAGTGCAGATAATAGTTTTATTATAAAGTAGCAGTTATGGTATGAGCACCTAACACCTGCACAGTTTGAAACACCTGACAGCGTTTGTGATCTTATGATAATTTGATAATAATTTAACTATATTGCACATGATCAATATCACATTCTCAAGTATAGAAATATTCTGCTGTTTTTTGTGAGTACTGTGCTTTTACTGGTAAATCAAGTTTCTCACACGTGGAGCTTTAGTATACATATTGCAAGACAAAATGTACGATTATATGAAATGATCATATAGACTTGTACAGTAGCTTCAATGTTTGGCTTAGTGCAGAACAAAGTGAAACGAATGTGTGTTAAATTCAATTGAAAAGTGCATCTCTCTTCTGTTCTGTTGTCATGTATCTTAATTATGAGGATGAAGGGTCAGCTCCATGCGGACCGCTAGCCCTGTTATCTCTTACTTGCTGATCTAATGAACACACTCAAGGGCCCTGCTCTCATCTGCACATTCACACACACATCTCATCGTTTTTACTCAAAATATATAGTTTATGTCTGCTGCAGGTTGGACTCTGAGAGATGCACTTATTTATTTTCATATATTAGGTGAAAGACAGTGAGAATTGTCATGAGTTCACAGAAAGCAGCAGGTGTTTTTTCTCAGACTTTTAGCAGATTGACAGAGTAGACATCACCTTATTTTATGATTATACATGATATAAATCTCTCTTTCTATTATGTAGAGATATCAAACCACAAGACTGAATCAAGGCAGAAAGGTTGCAAACATTTAAATGAAGGTGTTAAGAAGGTTAAAGGTAAGTAGGAGGTCAAATTCTCTTTACTTGCTGTTGATTAGCTGCATGTTTAAAGACACCCAAGAGATTGGCTGAATAATTAATTCTGAGTCAGGCAGATACTGGTAACAAAACAGTATATTTAATTTCTTTACATTTTTTACTTTCTTTACATTTTTTAGGTAACAAGTAAATTCATTACAAACCCTTTAGTGACAATAGACATCCCATACTGTGGATATTTTAATGGTGTTTTGTTCATTCAATATGTTTCTGTGCATCACTGTTCCTGATCAGTACAGTCTCTTGCTCTGCAGGACAATTTCCACAATTTACCTGAAAAACACAAATGGAATAGGAGTTAATTCTGTTTATGGACAAAATCTGCTGTCCAGCCAAATGATGCAAATATAAGAGGGATAAAAGAGATTGTTTTATCTCTGATTGCATTACTTCAATGTTAACCACAGGCTGCTAGTGTTTCCTTGATTTTATTTTCACAGTATAAATGTGTATATGTGTATAAAGAACGCAATTCTAACATAAGATTGTATAAGTGAAATTCCAGCCCCATCTGCTCCGCTGGATGCCAGTGCAACAAAGAGAAGGCCTTGAGAAACATCGGACCCCTGTGCTAATTTAACAATTTAAAACAATAACAGATGCATACTTATTCACTGTCTTCCAAACCTATACAGCTACAAAAGAGGTCTAGCGTTCCAACGAAAAATGATGAACTGACAGAGAAATGGAGTGCTTAAAAGCAGTCTGAAATCTCTTCGTCTAAGCTCACTTCATCATAAAGTGTGTTCTCCCTGTGTACTAAATGCGAGGTTGACCTCTCATCTGACTCCCATCCCTCTGTCCATAAATCTGCAGCCCGCCTCTCTCCTCTCACTACAGCCAACCAACATTTCCTATTGATTTATTGATTGCTGTCGGCCTGTTGAAGCCAAACAGGGCAGACTCGATGTGCTCTAGCTGCCCGGCTGCATAGATTTTTTCCCTCTCATCTCAAGCTGAGGAAGCAGAACAGGCTTGGGCTGGAATTAAACCAAGTGGGGGCCCAATTTACCAGGAGAGATCACAACCTCTCGCTCTACCCCTCCCTCCCGCTCTATTTTTCTCTCTTCTCTCTAGCTTTCTTTTCTTTCTTGTCGCATTTCCGTCTGCGTTCCATCATTAACTTCGTTGTGACCAGGTGTTTAAAGATGTTCAGTTTGGCTAAACTTAATTCTGTCTGATTCCTCCTACAGGGATTTCTGCTCTGAATAATCAAATGTTTTGATGTTGCATTGCTTGCAAATCAAAAATACTAAAATTTTTGTTTTCCATAAATTTCTACAGTTGATTATTTTTTGCTGAACACAAAAAAACTTTATTTTGTAGATCATTTTAGTCTTTGTTATTTTAATTGTTTTTTGTAAACGTTGTACCACTGAAGAAATTCAAAATTAAAGTTGTATAAGTTGTGTAAAAAAAATAATAATTTGTAAGGCACTAGTTATGACGGGGAACGAGGACTGGAATGTAGAATCCAGACAGAAGTCTTTATAATCCACAATGATTTGAAAAATGATCCAAAAAAAAACCATTAGACAGGAACTTGACTTGACAAAGTAATCGCAACAACCCAAAAAAAATAGGCCAAAAGGAGAACTTAAATAGGAATGCTGTTACGGTGAGCCGGTTGTGTTTGTGATATAGAATAAACACGGATATACACGAAACTAAACAATAAACGATATTTAATGAAATTGCATAGTGCGGGAGTCCGACTCCGTTACAAGTGCTAACTAGCAACTAACAGGTAAAAGCAATTAACTAGAAATTACAAAACAGGAGCAGGAACCTGACCAAATAAGGAAAAACACAGGAATTAAAGCAAAACAAAAGACCAAGACAACCTAAACCAAAACAAGAGTCTATAATGCTGACACTAGTGGTGTAAAACAGTCCTGCCCCTATCTCACGACATTGGTTGAGCTGGGTGATTAAATGATGATTTATTTTTGGATGAACTATCCCTTTAAGAGATATTTCATGATACTTTCCTAAAGACAATTCTAAGTAAAATAAATCATTAACCAGAAAATAATGCTTAGAAATATTCTTCTAAGGAAGAATAAATAATGTCCCATCAGAATTTGATTGGGTAGTGTAAAGCTGAATGATAATGTTTTTGTTTTATAAATATTATGAAGACAAACTTTTTATAATAAAGTACAAATTTCATGCAAGACCAGGTATATGTATTGAGAAAGTTTTGATTTCATGCTGTCTAACTGTAAAGTTCCATGCTGGATGGCTGTGCTGAACTCTTTAAGATGATTGTTAATATAAACATAGACAAGTCTCAAAGAATGCGTATGTGGGTCCAGAAAACTGGATCACGAGGACGGATCTGTGGCCACCTCTGGTCTCACTGACGGCAAGAGTGATGGATCAATAAAAAGCATGACACGCATGGATCTGGTGAAGCCATTCCCTTTCAGAGAGAGACCTCCAAACTTCATAAACACACACTACTACACTGTGCACTATACACCACTGCTCACATTTACATGGAGAGAATGACAGATCTTTTACTGTTCTCTACACCCCATTGATCACAGAAGGCCAAACTGGTCACTGAAATCAAACTGATCAAACTGATAAACTGATTTTATTTACTTTTTTCAAGAAAAGTCTGTAGCCTTAGAATGCAATTAATCTAAATACCTTATTGAAAAGAAAAACATAAACTGAAAATGATTGAAAATTACTTTTTGTAAGGCATATGGTGAAAATAATATCCCAATAGATAACATAACCGCTAAAATTAATGCATTAGAGGAGCATTTATTATTAATTAATTAATGCATGTTTTAGAAGTGGATAGCAAAGAAGTGTTTGATGGAAAATATATGAGTTTAATTTAAAATCATTTGATTATTTGAATAATTATTTGAAGACTTTAGTATCTTGGCAAAACGTAGAATTGTCTGGAACATTGTTGAGGTTTCTTCTATAACTCTAGAGGAGAGATTAAATAATTGGGGTCTTTCACAGATTTTTTCTTAATTGATTTTCTGTTGATTTGTTTCTGAAACAAAAGTTTTTTTTGCTTTTCTTTTTTATTTCATTGCAATCTAAGATTTGTGATTCTTATTTCTTTTGCAAGTTAAAAAATGGCATAGTAACACCAATGTGTTTTTGATAGAGAAACATGGTTTTAGATGAGTAAACTTTTCTATCTGTCAGACAGTCAACTGAGACATTAAAAACTGGCTAAACCCTTTGACTGGTCATGTGATTAAACACCTTTGTTTTAGATTGTTTTAGATTGTTATATTCACAGCTTTCCTGCAGTAATATGGGTGCGCAGACAAGAAGCCCAACCCCATCCATAGAGACCCAGCGCTGTTCAAAGGTGCAAGGTGCGATGTATGTGCCTGGTCCAATTTATTTTGCATCTCGCCTCCAAAAACACTTGAGCGTTTTCAGAGTTTTGGAGATGACATCATACTGTAATGTGTTTGTTCAACCCTAATTGCTTTTTAATGTGACGTCTCTTGTTCCCTTCAGACTTTTACCTTAATGGTTTCAGCTTCACAAATCTAATATTCTTCCCACAACACCAACTTCAAACAAAGTCTAATCCCAATCTTACCAAAAAGTATGTGTTTTATGTTCTTTTGAACTTAGTTACAGGAAAGGAAAAAGTAATGATTCAACAGGAAAATGTATATATTACCTTTGATTCTGTCTGTTTTCTTGCAATATGGGATGGCTTTAGTGGGATAAAAATTGATTTTTAAGCTTTTTGTGCATTAGCTTTTACATTTGAAATTTTATTTGCTGGGGCCATTTCTGATCAATGAGCAAAACCCAAATTTATAACACTGATGCAATAAGAGCCAACCGCCATGATCGAAAGAGAAGAGAAATGGGGAGAGACAGAAGAAATAGAGACAGTCAATGAAAGGGAAAGAGAGAGAAAGAAAAGAAAGATGTTTCAGCATATGATACTAAGAAACACAAGCTTTGCTTCTGTCTACAAAATAATTTGTTTTTTGTTTCAAACTCTTGGATTTTCTATTTATTTTTTCTTAACAAACATTTTGAAACTACAAATAAGGAACTGCATTCTGACTTGAATTAAACATAAAAAATTGTGTTATTAAATAATGTTAATGGTGTTTATATGTTGCTAAGAAATGTTTTTATACAGTATTTCGTTAAAACAAATGAAACAGATTGAATGTAGAAATTACCTTAAAACTGCCTGCATTATTTAGAAGAATAAGAAAATGAAAAGATATATTTTTTATTATGTGATATGGGTACACTGGTTGTATTACATTATGTAGTCAGCTATCTTATGCAACCTGCTGAGTCTCCCACAATATTTCAGGTGTCGCTTTTAAACATATATTTCTAAAAGCTTATTTTTATTTTTAAAGCATTTACAATTCAGCTCTCCACATAGATTTGTTCCTCAGAACAAAAGTTTCTGTGTTTTGTACTGTAGTCATTTGTAGTTTGTAAGACTCAAAGTGTGATCTTAATACCTCAGCTGTTCCTACTAGACAGCAATGAAATAAAACTGACTGTGACTTCTCTTTTTTTAAAAACTCACTTTCTTCTCAGGAGTTTCAACAAGAGTTCAGCAATGTTTCAACAAGGATTCAAACTGTGAGTTCAGTGAAATAAAGTCTGCAATCAAAAGTCAAAGAACACAAACTCAAACATCTCATTAAATTCAAATAAAAAATCAAATTTTACAAGCTAAACTATCCACATTTATTTTGTAGCTCTATACTGTCTATCATCTATAAGTTTTATATTCTCCAAATGAATTTTATAAGAAAGATACAAAGTAAATGAGACACAAGTTTTATGAGCTGTGTATGAGCATTAAATTTGAAAAAGTAAATAAATGTGCACGTTTAGCTATACCTAAGAAAGTGACTCAGTTTTGTCTTTGAGAAGAACTGAATCATTTCTCCTTATCTAAAGATCCACCATTTGGTGGCCTGTTTTTGATGTTTGAAAGCTCAGAGCTTTCGTAGACATAGAAATGACCCGCACCATCATCTCCTCTAAAAACATAGATTCCTGTCCTTAAACTTCTTTAACAGATGTACAGCAACATAAAAGGCAATTTTCCTCTCATCCCTCCATCCAAATCTTCCTCCTTTAATGAAAAAGACTTTCATAATGCTTCAGTCTCATATTATGTCTGTGTCATGCACTGAAGGGCCCTTCACAAGGCTGTGGAGGAAAGGGACTACCTAAATGCTGTCTTCAGTTTTTTTCTTTTTTGTAGCACTGCATTTCTTCTGCATTGACTCCAAGGCCTTGGAGAAGGATGGAGACTTGTCTTAAAAGCCTGAAGGAGCATTTGGAGAGGGGGAAGGATGGAGAAAAGTTTGGAGAGGGCCTGAAAGAGACCACAAAACAGATAGAAGAGTGTTTTGAGAGGCAAGGAGCTGAGATAAGAGACCTAATGGCTCTTAGCAGCCTGAGATAAAAAGGAGGACAGAAGAGCTGTACTCTTTTAAGGCCCCAGTGTACCTGTTTGCTTTTATCATTAGAGCTGTTGGCAAAGTTTTATTGAACGTGTGAAATTGTTCACCAACACCAAGACCAAAACTGTGGCACTGAAGTTGTAAAAGATTTCTATTCAGTTTCGGGAAAATCAGTATGAAGTATTTGTACAACAAAGCCCATAGTTTCAGAGTCTGATCTGGTCTGATCTGAAATGCTGATCTGGGCCCTGTGACAACAGACTGCCTCAAAGTCCTGAAACAAATTTAAGGGTAAATAAATTAAATTGTGTTTTAGCATGTATTATTTCAGGACAAAGCCTTTGGTCTTACTGGTCATACTTTAAACAAATGAGGTTCATTGCCCACCATTTTTAAAGTGGCAATAGACAAAAATGTATTGTGTTATGCCTGTTTTCATGGTATTTCACAAATCCTTTTGTGGGTGGGTAATTTGTGGGTAATTTGTGGGTGGGTAAATTTGTTTTCATGGTATTTCACAAACCCTTTTGTGGGTGGGTAATTTCCCACCCACACAATGAGCTCATTGGATAAGATGTTCAGAAAAACACAATGTTTTGGCAAATGAGAACACAGCTGACCTGGAGGTTAAAAAGCCTTCAAACTCACACATATATATTGGGAGAACAGCAAGGTTGTGTCTTGATGATAGACCTTTCTTTAGACAAGATTTACATTTGCTAATATCAATACGGTTAGGATTAGAACTCCAAATAAACAGTTTTTGAATATCACGTGAATCCTCTGAAAGTTTTTACAAACTGCAGAGATTTGTACTGCAGGCAGGTTAAGACGAAGTTAGCAGAGCTCAACCTGACTTTTATGATGAATGCCATAGATTGGAAGGTAAATCAGATTCTAACAGATATAAAACCAGTTTTATAAGATACTAGAAGGCTGAGAAAGATGTGTACAGTCAACTGTTAGTTATGGAGATAGAAGAGTGTGTGGTACTGGCCCTTGGGCAGACACAATGATTTAGACAGGTGAAGTGATGCTGTGGAAGACGCATCATTCTTTCTGTCAATGCCAAACTCACACACACTCATGCACTCATTATTTTGTCAGAAGTGAACAGTAAAATAATTTTACATCCATCTTTCATTTTTCATTTCCTTTTTATGTTCCCCTCTTCCTCTTTTCCTCTCTTTCTCCCACTTTTCCTCTCTCTCTCTTTCTCTGGCCACAGGCACACAGTGTTGTATGGCAAACAATTGATTTTTCCTCTGGGATTTTGACAGAATCATTGCTCTATGGAAACAAAGAAAACTGCTCTTTGAAAACAGAGGGGGAGGGAGAGCAGAATCTTTTATATATGTTTGTGGCAAATGCTGTTGGAGAAGCTACAATAGAATTTGTAATCACAGTCTCACAGCTCAACGTCCAGTCATGCAGAACTAAGTCACACCAAAATCGACTTCGCCAGTCAGAGCACTTTATATGTCACAGAAAGACAGAACAATGCACACAATTACCTTAAAACGCAGCATCTAACCTCATGATCTAACATAACTCATAACATAACTGGATCAGTTATAATAATAATATAACTAATCCTTTGTGTTGGCTAGTATTAAATTAAGACCTATCAAATATTTTGGTCCATTATTTTATTGACCTGATTGTCATGGCAGTTGTTTTTCTGAGATGACAATTCTGTGTCTCAGAAAATTTGAATACTGTGAAAAAGTTCAATATTGGAAAGTCACAGTGTCACACCCTAATCAGAATATACCATTTTGAAAATATGTCAACACCACATTTCACTTAATATATAGTTTCAGTGAATCTATGTATTATATAGATATTCAGTAAATCTAAATAATATATTGGTTCACTTTCTGAACTAAGTGACAAAAATTCTAATTTTTTTAGATGTACCTGTACATGACTGTTGCTGCTGACTATGTGCATCCTTTATGACCGCAGCATACTCATCTTTCTAATTTCTACAGCAAAAAAAACGTGGTATGTTATGTAAGCTCAGATCATCTCCAACTGGTTTATGAGCATGACAATGTTTACTGTACCCAAATGGCCTCCACAGTTACCAGATCTCAATCCAATAAAACACAGATGTGGTGTAACAGAAGATTCACATCATAAACTGGATAAATTGGACCAAAATCAAAGAAGAATGTTTCACTGTTTCATCACAGTGTTGTAGACCTTTGCCACAAGAATTAATGCAGTACCGAAGGTAAACAGGATTCAAAACTAGTATTAGCAAAGTGTTATTATTATCTTGTAGTTTTGAAAGAATAGAAAACTATCTATCTGTGTGTAGGTAAAATCAATAAAAATCTTTCCTGCATACAGCTTTCCTGTAGCTCAGTGGTTAGAGCATGGTGCTAACAATGCCAAGGTAATGGGTTTGATCCCAGGGACTGCATATACTTGGAAACAATGTATATTATAATGCAATGTAAGTCGCTTTGGATAAAAGCATCTGCCAAATGCATAAATGTCTTTATGATTAACTAACTTCACAGTGAATGATCATATACAAAGCTGTTCATACACTATAATGTGAATGCTATTGTACGGCCTTACATTGTTTCAGCTTGACTATATTTATCATATAGCATGGTGAAAATATAGAGTATTACAGAATATTCTTATTATTGTAACGAAGAGTCCTGGCCGTTCAGATCCATATGCAGCGTTTATTAGAGCCTGGTCAAACAGTCCAGGCGGTGCTTCTCTATAAAAGAGCCCCCGCCTGCAAGCAGCTCCTGACGCGAGAAGACAACCAACGCCAGAGCCTACCACGAGATTGAGGGGCTAGTTTTCCGAGATGCGTCCTATGAAACTCCTCTGTGAGAGTGGGATGTAGGATATCCCCAGCCTTGACCCAGGATCGCTCCTCTGGACCGTACCCCTTCCAATCGGCGAGGTATTGGAGGATACCACCCCGGCACTTGGAGTCTAGCAGCTCGTGCACTCTATACACCTCCTCACGGTCAATCTGAATGGGGGGAGGTTGAGATCTGTCTCCCACCTCCGACTCTCCACTTGGACCACCAGCGGGTTTCGGCAGGGATACATGAAAGATGGGAGAAATACAATAATTAGCAGGTAGATCGATATAAAACTGGAGTGATTTGTCTAATGATTTTGAAATGATCTGACATACCTGAGACAGAGCTTTCTGCATGGCAGTTTGTGACAGAGGTTCTTAGTGGATAACCATACCCACTGGCCTGGAGTATATGCTGGGCCAGGACGTTGGAACTGGTTAGCTTGTTGAGTTTGTCATCTGACGACATGTAATAGATGTGTGTGAGCACGGTTCCAAACCTCTTCCCTGTGTTGAAGCCACTCTGTGACCAAGGGTATATCCGTGGGTTCAACAGACCAGGGGAATAAAGGGAGGTTGGAAGCCTAGGATGCACTTAAACAGGGTCATGCCAGTGGCGGGTTTCACAAGGGAATTCTGGATGTTCCCTGCCAACATCAGATATTGGCTGATGTGGGCCAACGCCAATCAGATTGGCGTTGGTGACAATAAGCCTGACCAGAGGTCACTGGGGACCACGATCTGAAACAGTGTCTTCGGGCAGGTCATAAAAACGAAATATGTAGTTGCAGAGTAATTTGGTGGTTTCCGAAGACATGGGAAGTTTTGGCAGAGGAATGAGATGGCAAGCTTAGAAAAACCTGTCAATAATTGTGAAAATGGTTGTTACCCTGAGGATTGGGTAGATCAGTGATCTATTGATATATGAGACCAGGAACGTTGTGGCATGGGTAGAGTTTGTAGTAGACCTACTGGAAGTTGTCAGGGTTTTTCGAGGCCTGAAAGTTGGAGCAGCCTTAATACCTTGGTGGCGGTGATACCTGGGTGGTCTGAACTAGGGACCTCGTGGATCTGGGTTAGGAGACCTTTTTATAAAGGTTCAGGGATGAAGGTTAGCTCGTCAGGACATTCGGGAGGAGATGGGTCTCAGTTGTTCAGGGTGTTTATTTCTGTCATAATGCTCCACTGTACCGGTGCAAGAAGAAGACTCTCGGGAATGATGGCAGAAACCTCGGAACTGGCAGAGTTCATGGTTTCCTCAGTTTGGCAAGAGAGGGCGCCAGTTTGGTGTTCTTAGAGCCTGGTCGGTATGTTACTCTAAAACAGAATGTGGTAAAGAAGAGGGCCCATCTTGCTTGTCTGGGGTTTAAGCGTTTGGCAGAACGAAGGTATTCAAGGTTTTTATGGTCAGTGAGGATGAAGTCATTCCTCGAGTGCCAGTTTCATGGCGAGAAGTTCCCGGTTGCCCACATCATAATATGTTCCCCGGAGAACAGTAGACATTTAAATTTAGGCATTTGGCAGACGCTTTTATCCGAAGCGACCTACATTGCATTATACCACACATTGATCACTGAGTATGTGCAATCCCTGGGATTGAACCCATGACTTTGGCATTGTTAACGCCATGCTCTAACCACTGAGCTACAGGAAAGCTGTAGAGCTCAGTTGGTAGAGCTACAGGAACACTGTAGCTATATCATTAGACAAAGGTTGTGGGTTTGATTCCCAGGGAATCAAAACTGTAAGCCCGCAGTAATCGGGCTTAACTGTGACATTGTTGAACCTGCAGTAATCGATACACGGTTGTAGACCCCTATCCTTCTTTTTAACGAAGATATATCCAGCTGTAGTGGGAGTGTTGTGAAGGTCTGATGAACCCCTTGGCCAGTTCCTCTTCTTTGTATGCTTTAATGGCTCAGTTGGTAGAGCTACAGGAACACTGTAGCTCTATCATTAGACAAAGGTTGTGGGTTTGATTCACAGGGAATCAAAACTGTGAGCCTGCAGTAATCGGGCTTAACTGTGACATTGGCCAGTTCCTCTTCTATGTATGCTTTAATGGCTTCAGACTCGGGTTGTGAGAGCTGGAAGATCCTCCCCTTGGGAGGAGTAGCACCAGGCACCAGGTTGATTGCACAGTCTACAGAGCGATGGGCAGGAAGTTAAAATGCTTTCTTCTTACTGAGGTCCCTCTCTTAAATCGGCCTATTCGGGTGGCAGGTTGGATTCGTGAGGTTTATCCTCAGGTCAGGTTGCAGTATGAAACGACTAAATTTCCGGCAGCTCCAAAGTCTATCAAGGCAGTGGTAGTTATAGATTGGTTCTTGATAACAATTACTGGTAACTTTATACTTGAAATAGAGGGCAGGAATTGAATGTTTTCACTCAACAAATATGGGCTGCTTGATGGACAAACCTGGCAGGTCACTCTCATGTGTTCACGTTTCTCGGGGTCAAGTGCATGAATCATGGCTGACAGGGCTGAGTTCTCAGGCATGTGGCTAGGGATGGACAACAAGACCGAAGAAGATTGTCGATCTGAATGGTTAGATCATATATTCAACATTTCTTCCCTCGTCAAGCCAACAGGGCGACAGTGGCAAGAAACCAAAACTTCAATGATGTATAGATGGAGAAAAAATCTTGGGAGAAGCCAGGCTCAACCGGGAGGGCCAGTTCTTCTCTGGCACATTAAAGCTGCAATTTGTAACTGTCTTGGATGCGAACAAAGTTGATTATAATGATTTATAGGTATTTATTGATGAAAAACTGATGGTTCCAAATATATCTGATAATATGTCGGGCACTGAGAAATCGTGCCAACAGAAACGGTGAGGTATAACGTTACTAACTGCAGCCATAAAGTCACACTGCTGTGACTAAACAGGGAATAAAATATAGAAACAAAGCTAAAAGTAGGCATGTATATAACGGTAGGTTTACTAAGGAAGTCAAATCCTGATGATCTGACTCAGGGGTCATTACATCCAGTCCCCCACTGTGTCAAACAGATATCTAGGGTTGTGTTTATTTTCTTCTAAAAGATTTAAAAAATAGGCAGATCTGGAGCTTTTTAAGGCCTTTCTATAATTTGAAACATTCTTCTTCTATGCTATCCGAAATACCTCCAGTTTTGTTTGCTTCCTGTTTCTTTCAGAGCTTGGGTATGCTCGTTATACCACAGCGTTGGACTGCTGTCCCTTATCTTTTTTTAACGTAGAGAAGCATCTATGTCTAAGGTGTTATAAAATAGGGAGTTAACATTTTCTGTTGCACTGTCAAGGTTTTTAGAGTTATCCGTTATTTTAAGGAATGAAGACAGTGCAGGTAGGTTTTTGATGAAAGAATCTTTAGTGGTAGAATTTATTGTTCTGCTGTATTTATAGCAAGCAGCTGATTTTGTATGTATGATTACAGCGATGAGTTGATCCTGAAACATGTTGTGAGACACCAATAGGGTTTTAAAGGGTCTTTGAAAGCCAAACCCAATGCATCCTTTTCATTATCCACATGGATGTTAAAATCACCAACAATTAAGACTTGATCGGTGGCTAGTACTACTTCTTATAAAAAGTCAGCAAATTCCTTGATAAAGTCTGTGTGGTACCCTGGTGGCCTGTAGACAGTAGCCAGTAGAAATGACAAAGTCTGCTTATTTACCCCAGATAAAGTTATAGTGAGCACCATTACTTCAAATGAGTTGTAACTAAAGTCAGATCCTAAACGTATTCATATCAGAATCAGAATCAGCTTTATTGCCAGGTATGTTTACACATACGAGGAATTTGTTGTAGTTGCAGAAGCTCTACAGTGCACCAGAATGACAGGAAGTACAACCTCTGCTGGGCCTTTTTCACAATGGAGACAATGTGAGTGTCCCACTTCAGGTCCTGGGAGATGTGGTGCCCAGGAACTTGAATGACTCTATTGTGGCCACAGTGCTGTCCATGATCGTCCTGGATGAGGCTGATGAGTGTGGTGTCGTCTGCAAACTTCAGGAGCTTGACAGAGGGGTCTTTAGAGGTGCAGTCATTGGTGTAGAGGGAGAAGAGCAGTGGGGAGAGAACACAG
>JAZGTJ010006561.1:0-24655 GCA_036877575.1 Botia almorhae | reverse complement strand
TTATGATTCACAAATAATCCATTGTTTTGAACTGAAGTTAACATGAGGGCCAGTATATAAATGATATAAATAATTTCTAAATAAATAATTAAATCGATGAAGAGCGTGCGTGCAAGAAAACTGTGTTAGTACACTTTTAGTGTAAATTTATTTTTTGGAAAAGAAAAATTGGCCATTTTAAGTTTATGTCCTGCCATTGTTGTTTTTTTTTAAATGACTGCCAGCCACCTGCTATTATATAAAGTTGATTTCCTAGACTACTAAAGTTCAGCCGAGTTAAAAACCGTGACAGACTGTGGCAGAACCACGGGGGTCCACACACCCACACACACACACACACACACACAGTCCAGTTCAGAGACAGGTGCTAGTGCTCAGGGCCACGCGTTAAGGTCGTTTGTACAGCCAGTCGTCACTGCCACATATTCCCAACTGGAAACATACCAGTTGCTCGGCAACAGTGGTGACATCAGCAGCCCTCATCACCAAGCCCCCCCACCTCTTCACGGCAGGAGTCGCGTCTTAAAATAGCACACAGATTATTATCAGGTCTCAAATGTGGCAGCCTTTCTTTCAATTTCTGTGTTTTCTGGATGCGCGCTGCTTCGGCGCATAATAATTAAGCGACACATTTGCATACATGTGTTTGAGATATCAAACTAGTTTGATACTATTTAGACAATAAAGTACGAGACGTTGTGCTATATTGTGAATATAATCACTGCTCATTAGGTGAAGAGCAATATTTTATAAACGTATGCTGCATAGTACCAATTTTACCAATTTTCCAATAAAAGTTTTTACATTGAATACATTTGCCTAAATATTCTAATTTTAATAATTATTTCAGTGTCATCCTGTCCAGCTAAAAAAAATACCGTCCCTAATATATGAAGGTTAATAATTGTTTTCTATAAGTGCCACAGTGATACACACTGGCAAGGTAAACAGATATTTTGAGTCTTGATTGCTATTATACTATGCATTTAAAAACAGTGTAACAACATTAGATACAGCACTTTGTTTGTATATCCCCACTGATCTGTCTGCACACTGCTCAGTGAAATGCGATAGTTGACAATAATTTGGCTTGTTTTTGGAAATTTTATTACTGAAGCAAAAACAGACCAAAAAACCCGACTTACTCAAACATACTTTTTTAAATGGCAGCATTATGCTCATCGTTCTGTTCTACAAGATACCAGCATTGTTGTGATTCGACCACAGGCGTAAATCACTTCTGTGATATTCTGGTTTATTCTAGTAAGGCTGGAATGCTGTATTGACCAATCAGCATCCAGGAATGGACCTGAGTGCTGACTGGTCAATAAACTAAGTTGGTGTAGGCAAACAAATGCATGCAACTGTCTGAGTGAAACGTGTGTGTTATCAGAGCTGCCTGGCTGCTGATAGTGCGACAAAATCATTAGGCAGGGAAGGTTTTGAGCTGCTAATGACAAAGATAATGAGGGTTCAAATGACTTGCACTTTATTTCAGAAAAGCCACTGCAGCAGCGCAACCGAATTGCTATTGCACTACACCTCATCAACTCTTTTAATCAAATCTAGCTCTGTGCCGCTGATCAATTTAAATACAGCGCAGCGTTTGTACTACGTCACGCGGAGACCGGCACCATCTGAGACACGGCTATTATTACAAGGGCATAATAATGCGAATCATCTTTGTGGCGATGCACAAATATAATTTAATCACCAATTGCAGGGGGAATACTTGCTGAAATAATAAAATGAATGAAAACAGACAAACACACACAGATACACACACAAAGACGACAGAATCAGTCATCACAATATACTTTACCCCCTCTGACCCTGGTTATAACACACACATAGCCAACAATTGTGCCTGTTCACACACATACAGCACAGAACAGGTTTTTTGATTCACTAGTAACTGCTGCTAATTTAGTACTATCTACAATGGATACAATTCATTTCAAATACAGATAATTAATGGAACCGTTCTGAACAAGAACATCCTAAACAGGATGCATTGAGGCTGACGTATCAGGATCAACAGAGAGAAAGATCAGGTCTGCTGGTGAACACAGGGCGGTTGTTTGGAGAACATTTACATTTACGCATTTGTCATACAATTTTATTTAAAGCGACTTATAGTGTATTCAAGGTTACGTTCAATTTACCAGTATGCATGCTCCCTAGAAAGCGACCCACAAACTTAGCGCTGCTAACACAATGCTCTACCATACTCTACACCCCAGTATAGACATGAATCCGGTTTCACATTTGTGTTGCTCAAAGACAGAGTTTGTAACACTTGTAATTTCCCCTGGTCAGGCTCGGTACATGCTTCATTTTTTGAGAAACGTATGAAATGAATATGTTTTGTATTGTATAGAATGTAGGCAGAAACCCAATGTATTATATATGTGATGGTTTATGCATCTCGCTGACAGCAGGAGTTATGAATATTAAGAGGAGAGTTCTGCTTTTCAGACGATCCGTTTCTGGCTTACCTGAGCTTGTTGGATAGTTTAATGATCAGACACGGAGCATCCAGCATACATAAATGCACATAAAACAGCAAAAGAAAGTTTACAAAAACTGCATTGTTCACCTACTGACACTTAGTCAGTCATTATTCAGAAACATGGGAAGGCACAAAAAATAATGTGAAGAACTAGAGAGCAAAGGATTGAGAGATTTAAACCAGATTTAAACTCGCATCAAACACAGTAATATAAAAATAGACAGTGGGGCGTGTTTCAAATTTGTTATTGAAGGTTACTGTTCAAAACATGCACCAGAGTTTAGCCGTTTATAGTTGACAGCATTAATATGTTTTGCATCTAGACTCAGCTGCTGAATCTAGTTTTGGACTGAACAAACAGTCCAAACATATTTGTGTGTTATGAATAAATG
This sequence comes from Botia almorhae, assembly GCA_036877575.1. Taxonomy (NCBI): domain Eukaryota; kingdom Metazoa; phylum Chordata; class Actinopteri; order Cypriniformes; family Botiidae; genus Botia; species Botia almorhae. The sequence goes on along the minus strand of JAZGTJ010006561.1, from coordinate 21,751 downwards.
AGTATCTCTTGGCATCTTGTTGCAATGCTTACAATACGACTATGGCACATTAAATAACTTCAGCTCGTTACCCTGTACACACTACACACACTAAATTACAAGACTGTCTCTAGGGAATTCCCTTTTACATAAACTCACAAGAGTGAATTTAATCCAAACTCAAATTTATAGCAATGTCCCGTCTTCTTACGATTTAAATGGCTGTTTACAACTTCATTGGCTATACACTAGATAAAGGAAATTTGATAATCTCAAGTATAAGGTAAATTGTGTTCTAACCTGGAAACCCTGCTTAAATGGATCGCCCATTTAAAGAAGCCAACCAGGAAATACGGACAGGAAGTAACCTGTCCCACAACACTTACAAGACTATACATGATGAAACAGGAAATGACAGTAAACAGATATGAGTGTAGCTTTGAGGCGCTGACTTACCAGTTTGCCACCAGTGATCCAGCACTGGGACTCCGAAATTCCTCTTGGCCCATTCCAGAGTTTCAATATCACAGCGTTCTCCTGCTACAAACAAGTTCCTCAACCTACAGAGATGGAAAACAATGCTTAGAAAGACTCTAGTCCTCGAGTGTCCCTGAGGACTTCACAACAAAGACTTTTGTAGTAAAGAAAACAAACAACAAGAACTGGTGCTGACTGGACAGAAAAATCCCAGGAATAAAGGTAAAAACTACAAAGGCCCACAATTCAAAAACAATCAGAGAATTAACACATGCAGCAGGCATTCACATCAAAACTTCTGGAGTCTATAGTGTCAACATGCTGCGTGCTTGCTGTAAACTACACCTGTAATATCAAGGGGACGGTCTGTGAGCAGCAAAGGACGGTCAAAACATCATTTCATCACTGAGGTGTATTTGAAATGCTAATATGAACACGATCAATGGTGTTCATACACCATCAATTCCATTCGCCCTTAAAAGACACCTGCACAGATCCAGCAAAATCGTCTTCCAATGATAATACAAAGCAAATATATTTACTACGATAATATGAATGTTAACGAAGTTATAATTATAATGTATTTACAAATGTGTTATTTCTATTTGCTACTTTGCAAATGCTTATTGTGTACAGATTTGGTTATTTTACCCTTGCTCCTGACCCAGACAGAGAATCTTGAAAATGTTCAATATTTTATCATTTGAAATATAACGTTTCGTAAAAGACCACTGACCTTAAGTTGTTGTGTCATTTTTATCAAACTATTTTGTCACTAACAAATTTACTTAAAGGTTAGTATGTATGTATGGTTCTGGTGTTCTGATCCCAACTGTCTGATTTAAAAAAAAAATCAATCCTTTTTCATTTTTAAAAAAACTGGCTGAAAGCCAACTTGAGCCAAAGATTTGAAACAGCACCCCAAGGAAAAGCAGCTCTTTTAAAAGTCTTTTCACGTTACCTAGAAAGCTCGAAGTCTTGAAGTACTGAAAAATAACTGAAAAAGGAAGTGACTTCTTATATAAATATAATATACTTATATATAACATATTAACATATAACCGATTCTTCTCAGTGACTGTTATGGAGAGACATTAAAGCTTTCTATTATCACTGTACAACTCCAGGGTTAGACAATGCACAAAAGATTAGTCTGCAGTCAAGGTCATATACGTGTGTGATCTGCATTAGAACAAGCCAGTCTGTGATGGGCTAAAACACACAATATACCAACATGCAACTTAGCACCCCCATGTTTCATGCTAATTGCACTTAAAGACACATTCAGATGTCTGTGAAGTTCATAAGACAAACAATTTAGAGGATATAATAATTACTGGATGTGCCAAAGTTTGCCATTGTTATTGGCATCAAATTTTTAAAGCTATTTTTCTGGTGTCTCCTGTACAATGTTAACTGTTGCCTTTTGTCATTCCAGACAAACCCACCCACAGTGGCATGTAAAACAAAACCAACTGTGATTGGTTGCTTTTCATGTCTTTCAGACATTCTACTCTGCACAAGTAGGCGGTTCTTTGCCAGAACAAGTTCCGTGTTGGACCAGAGCTTTGGCCAAAGCTCGGACTACTGCAAGACTACAGGCACAAGAAACAGGCTTGTCTTCCTTTGAAACAATAAAGGAGAAAGATGAAATGTTCTAATGACTCACAATGTGGCTTCCTGTGAATAAAGCTATGACAACACACACATTCATTCACATGAAGAGAGCCTCATGCACTGTATTGCACGTGAGGGCCATTTTAACGACAGAGAATCAAGGTATTTACAAGCAGCAATGTTTATGTAAATTCCTAAGTGTAAAAAACTGCAACAGCAGGTGCTTCTATCCAGTCTAGTGACCTTCTGCAGGCACGGGTTAATATCAGCCGTATGATCTTGTACGATCTTACACCATAGCTGTAGACTCTCTGAGCTGGAAAATTCTATTGAGTGGCTTTCATGGCCTCTGGCATGCATTTAAACCCATGCTGACTGCTGAGCTATAGCCCTGATGCATTAGACGCAATATAGCGTGGGAGTGTCTGTGCTTTTGTGTGGCACTCTCTTCTGGGTTGAGTTGAATTCTCCCTCCTTCCATTTTGACCCATGCTTGTGTCCTTGACTGCACCATTACCCAGCTTACGTATTCAATAAAGATCATTTTACTGTCTATTAGACATTGTCTACCATTCTCTGAGACAGCTAGAGAATAATGTCGCATGTTTAAAAAGTAGTAATGGCCATTTGTCGAGTGAAAAATACAATCGTTATTGCTTAAATTTGCATAATTTAATGCTAAAAATTGTAAAAGTCATTTTAAGGTAGCATCAATATTCATAAGGAACTAAAACAGGCATCTATTGTAAATGACAGTGAATATTATGCTATAATCAGACAGTTATGATGTCACAGTGTTTTTTCTTACTATAATGGAGGCATCAATGTGGGTGAGATGTTATTGCCTTCTATTTTCGCAGATTTAATTTTAAAAAGTGTTAAAACTAAAGTAATTCACATTGTTTTCTTAAAATGTGCGTTTTTGTCCCTTATAACAAATTATTTTAGCCTCTTTGGCTGTCTGGCTTTCAGTCGCCTATGCATAAAAATCAACATTTTAATTACCAAGTGCGTGACACATTGTCCCCTGTGATAAATGTATATGCAACATTGGACAGCGTGTGTACACACACCTTTATGCAATAGCCTACATAACAGTAATGGTTGTTATTATTGCCATTTAATCTGCAACATTTTTGACACTTCTAAACGAGGTACCAGCCAATCAGCCAATAATTTACCATATGCATTTACCATATGACATCCTGTTTACATCCATTTATCCTGAGAGAAGGTAAAATCACACCAACCTACCATCATCTAAATCTGTGGTTCGTCATTCAGGGGTAAAATCTCCCATAAGCATCTAATAACTGGATATTTCTGCATATGATTAATGGCCATGTGGCAGTAATGAGTTTCAATGGGCACTAAATAGTTAGAATCTATCATCTAAATGCAGGAACAAAGAGGAACAGCAGTGTTTTAGTTTAATCAAAGCCATTATAGATGTATTAAACCTTTAAACCACTGTATTCTATTACGTGCTTTACTATCACCATGGTAACAGCACACGGCTATTTCCCAATACACTCATTCACCCGATGCAGGTCAAATCAAACTGCCACTGGTTTGTGCCATGCTACAACTATACTAATGGCACACAGAAGCAGTGCACACTAAAAAGCGCTGCAAACTTTAACAGTCATAATTACATGACTGTTAACTTACATTAAGTCCATAAATTACTTAAATTACCAAAAGTTTAGGGTCACTTCACTAAAATGTTTCTGTGATATTAAAAAACTGTTGATCTATATTTGAACCAACATATTTATTTCTTTCATAACAAAACTAACATTTCATTAAATATTTTTGAACTAGATGGCTTGAACAAATTAATAAAGAGCAGCTCAATACGAGCCTAGAATAGATGAGAACTCCAATAGTGTTAAAAATACATCTCAGGATGATGCCTCAAGAACATGCAAATTCTTGGCAGAGGGTGGATTCTACCCTGATGCTACAATATAACAGTTTATACAGGAACATAATTCCCATAGTTACAAATGTTTACTAAAATGTACACTCAAAAATGTGGAAAACACTTTAAAAAACAAACATATACATTTATTAGATAAAGTTCACGCATAAAGTATGTCATGGGCTTTAGCACGAATTGTTGCTTAAATAGTTTGTGTACGGGTACAGATTTGTAGTTACCTGCTGAGTGGATAYCGTCTCCCGTGTTCCGCCTGAGGGTCCTGTTGGCGAATGGCTCTGATAGCCGTGGGAGCGGTAAACATGGAAGCCGTGCCGTGCTCAGACATCACACGGAAAAATGCCCCGGGGTCCGGAGTCCCCACCGGTTTGCCCTGCGGAAAGAGCGACTGCTTACAGCCATTTGAATGCATAAATAACAGACCACTACCCTTATCAAACACTGTTATGTTTAATGAAAACTCTTCACAAAATTACTGAGGAATTCCAAACTGGCAGCCAGGGAGCTTCTGGAATATGGCACTTCCAGGAACCGAGTAGATGGGGCCTGCATTTGTTTGATTTTTGTATTTTGCAATTACATTCTACATCTTAAAGAATGAACTTACATGAATGTAATGGATATCAATTTAATAAACAGGCCAAGAATCTGACACTGTTTATGATTTTCATTGTTGGATACAGCTGAGAAAGCCAAGACCTCTAAGGTCATATATGCCAAAATCATCATTTTGTGAAAAAAATACAGACATAAAAATATCTGACAATTAAAATACTGGTATTAACAATAACCATGATATTATTAACCTTGATTATTGATACTGTGTTTGAACTACACATACAATAATACCGTGTATAATCGATCTGGTTGACACTCCAACACAGTAGGTGGTGCTATTGCACCTGTTAAACATTAAGAGCCACAATGGCTACAAATTCTCCTTCTACCTCCTTAAACTATTTTAAACATGTTCCATTGGCCCCTAAAATTAAAACACAAAACTAATAGCATTTTTTGCTTAATTTTAATAGATACCATGATAACAACATTGCTGTAAACTATTTTGCCCACATTAACCGTGTAGTTCAAATCTGATACCGCGATAGCCCTGGTATGAATTGTAGGTTAGCTAGGTTTATGTTGGATAATAGTGTACATAACATACTTGCTACTTCTAAAAAAGTAAAAATGAAAAAACTAATTAATATTAATATAAATATTAATACAGTTATTGAAATAATACATATTTACTATACAAATATAATATAGTACAGTCTGTATACAATTATATTGCAGGATAGCTCACTTGCATCTCTTGGTGTCAAGCTGGATCAGTGTGGGCACTTGCAGTGGCTAGGGAGTGAATATTAAGTCAAGGATGTGTTTGAAATGAAGAGTGGTTTGGAAAGGTGCCTGGGTGGCAGATGGGCTGGGTGCACAGCTAAGATACAGAATACTGTTACGGAGAGATTGCAGGAGTGTAGCGGGAGTAACTCTGAGCTGTTCAAATATTCATGTTTCTGTCACGCTGCTCAGAGAGAAACAAAAGACTACATATTAGCTGCAACAAATCAAACAGCTCAACAGAGGAATCTCTGAAGAAGCGTATGTGTATTCTGATGGGAAAAAAATAGACAATTGATATCAAAGTCATGGGAAATGCTGTACATTTTTTTATATAAGCTTTGTTCACAGAAAACTAACACAAAAATTGAGACGTCTGGATGTTGAGACGTAATTAAAAAGTTAAACAAAAACATGTCCAAATGACATGTTGACACCAAGAGTAAAAACAATATCTGATGCATATTATCCATAAATTGCAGGTTTGCCCTGAACAAACCTAATAAAGATCAACAACATAGAACTATGTGGGGTACAGGATTGTAGACTAATGAGATTGTACTGTGGGTGGGGCTACCAAGGGCAATATGGCAAAACTAAAAAACGCCCAACTGATTTATAATTTGTTGCATATGGAATGTAGTTGAACTGAAATCAAAGAGATTTAATATGAATAATGAACAGATTTGGCACACTGCATAAGCTGCTACAGTAAAACCTTGATTAAAAATGCACACACCCTGCTTGGCCAAAAAGGGTTGCATGCAAAAAGAGTCGTGCAGGTTTAGAATGACATTAGGGTGAGTAAATAATGAAAATTGTGGGGTGAAATATCCCTTTAAGAAATGAGAAGCTACACATTGCTTCAGTTAAATGAATTATTGTCAAATGAAACATTAATCTCTGCAATAATGAGCCAAAGGTCGCCGTGATTTTTCCAAGCAAGACATAATCCTGAATCAACATCTTTTGGTTGTGATCTAATCACAGGCTATGTTCTTATGCAAATCCTAATACCTAGTTGTACTTATACATTTTACTTATACAAAACATAATTAAATCATAAGACTAAACTTTAAATCTAGATTATTTTTAGCTAGGCAGTGCACATTTAAGCCTATTATTAATGCCAAACCAAAACATCAGCAATGGTAACAGTGGTGCTTGCTAATTAATAGTTAACTGATATGACATGACATCAGCTATTACAATGACACTAACACTTACTATTACTAACAGGCCCAGACACCCAATATGGGATCAATATTGCAAGATTTGTTCAAACGATCAAACTTAACTAATCTTCCATCTTCCAGCGTCTTTCTCATGGAGAGACACGCATATATCAGAGTAGCAGACGCAACTGCTAAATACACCTTGACAAAAAACCCAAAAGTCAGATCACCACCCACCACATGCAAAAGATTTTGGTATTCAAGCTGTGATTTCCGCAAGGAGAACTAGTTTAAAAATATGAGTTGCTCTATACCAGTACAGGAGCTTATGAAAAGCAACAGAAAAATTGACCGCAGGGGTCTGCGATTCATAATGTTCGCTCTCAAAGACATTTTCTTCCTGATTTTAAATCTCAGAGAGAAATGACTACCATTGGCTGTAAAACTCCAGAAGCTGGACTCAGGAGACCTAGAGCCAGTCAGAGCATCAGGATCCAGTAACCCACAACGGCTTATAATTAAGTGTTTGCTGGACCGCACAAGAGGTCAACTGCAGAACCGCATTCACACACACATTCCTAGTACCTCGTAGAGCACTGAAGTGTTGCCGTGCAGAAGGGGAGCGTAGCAGATATACGAGTGTCCTACCACCCAGCCCAAGTCAGATGCAGCCCACCAGACCTGACAGGGGACATGTAGGTTAAAGTGTGACAAGACATAAGCTTTTTTCCATAGCTGTTAAAATCATGACCTACCTCACCAGGAGCAAGTCCGTAAACGTTGGACATAGTCCAGTTTAACATCACGGCATACCCTCCTGAATCTCTAACTACACCCTGTGAGGGAAGAAATGGTTTACATCCAGGTCAGGTACATCAACGGGGAACACTCATCAGTAAATGGTTTCCTGATACCAACCTGACCAACTCAATTTTCCTGCAGACACAGAAATCTGAAGAGAATGTGATCAGGGTCCAACATTAATGCTAAGCACTAAATAATAGTAAAAACTGACTTTGGTATAATACATCTGGGGTCAACAACCTATTTAACAGCCATATATTAATCTTCTTGTTAGCCACTTTGTGACATCACCTGACCATCTGACCATGACCTCAACCATCAGACTCTGGCTCACATAATTTAACTAAACAAAATACCTGCAGTAACAGTCCATCATTGCTGTTGCATCATTACCTGGGAATTTATTTCTAAAATTTACTTGGATGAACTAAATCAAAATAGCGAGGATCACTTTTTTAGTTTTGTTGGATTGTATATTTCAAGCCTTCGCACAAAATCTTTGTTGAGTTAAGAACTGAAATTTAAGTTGTTATTCAGCGATAAACAGATTTGCAACAACAAAATTCTGAGTAAAAAGTTCCATTTAATGTTTTTAAATATTAATTTTGGACCCTGAATGTAATTAACACAGACTAACAAAGCACCTCCACCATGACTAGTATGGCAAAATTTAATCGCGTAACCAAGTAATTCTTTAATCATGTATTTCTATAATCATGTATTTTCTTATAGTCTGTTTACAGTACTCTTATTGTAACCCTTAACACGGTCAAACTAGATGAAGACATAACTAGACATTCTGTCTCTGTACAGTGTGGGTGTCAATCTTACATCAACTGATCCTATGCAGAATATGCTAGCCCAAGGTTGTTTGTTCCGTTTGACACACACACTGGACAGTTGGTTCTATTTCTTGCATGCAAAAAGGCAAGGCCATTCGGGCTCCAGAGCAATTGGAGGTGTTCACGGGTGTTTCCTGTTTTTCCTTATTTAGTGTTTTCCGGTTTCAGCTACTGGGCACACGTGATAAAAAGGCATCTTAGGTTAGAAAGCGGGACGCATTTTTTTTGCATGCAATGATGCGCAGTGTTTCTGAAATTGCTGTGTCAGTAACTCTTTAATAAAGTATTTTTTGTTAAACGTTTACTTCGCTCAATTTTGTCCATTTTTCCACCACACTAGTATTGAAAATTAGAATGCTAATTAGATCCTTTCGCATCAAGCTCTCAATTCTGAAAGGCATGTGCCTGAGTGGGTTAGTGAGGGAGAACCATTAGCTAATGGTTTATGTACAGTTCAGCACTGCCTCAGGCCAGATATTTCACACTGACTGGAGTCTGGGTCAGTGGAAAGCTGTTGTGTTTACTTTGCCTTCAGGCCTTGCTGCTTTCTGCTGTGTGTGTTCTGGGATTCTTTTAAACCGCTTCTTGTTCAGTAGGTGTGCATCTAAAAGCGAGTTGTTAGGGATTAAACAACACTTAAAGCATGCTAATATAGAGAAATATCCCATGGTCAAAATTTTAATTAGGAACGTTTTGTATAGAAAAGTGGAATCATGGACCTAGAAAAGTGAGCAAAATTGCAGCCTTAAAAATGGGCGGAGCTTGGTCAAATCGAGTGGGGCCTTGATTTAATGGACTGGACCGTGCATTGCCATGCCTATATGTTTTTTACCCATTTCATCATATTCAAGACCAAAACCTAAGCCTGATTGCTTAAAGTAACAGCAAACCATATAACAGCAATGTGAGGTATTAATTATGTCTCGAACAACAATAGAGTGGCATAAGAAGCTTTAAGGGGTTAAAATATAGCAATAGTTTTGACCAGCAGTAATGTAATATTTACCTTAACCACTTGGGGAAAGGAGGGAGGGGCTTGTAAATATAAGCTTTTAGGACAACCAAAATGTTAGTTTAAGTTAGGTAGCTACCTGCACATTTACCTGTTTTATACCGTTTTAATTGTTATTTAATAATCACTATTAGTAATAATATATTATTGACAACATCTTAAAATTACAATATAGTTTTAATTTAATTCAAAAACAAAAATCAAACACACAATATACTCATCAATAGCTAGAAATTGACTAAATTTGGTGTTCTAAGTGTTGCCATAGAAACAAATTATCCAATATGAGAACAGCTCCTAGCAGAATTTTCGAATTATCTTGTAATTACGGTAATTCTGATGATATAAACTCAGCAATTTCTGTAATTGGTCAGGTATGATGGGTCCAAACAAGAATTCTCAGCTTTTACCACATTTTCAATGGCTAATAAAGTGTCTCAGTGCCATTATTAAGGAAATTAAGAAAAATCACTTTTGTCTCATAGAACTAACATTACAATGAAGATTCAGTTACCAACACTAAATATAGTAATAGTGAATTTTGCAAAATTGGAGCCAGACAACGTGTACATATATGCATTTTGCAAAGTGAATTACAATGCATTCAATGTATACATTTTATTATTCTACGCATTTCCTGGGAATTAAACCCATGACACTGGTGTTGCTGCCATCTGATTCACAGATGAACAATTTATGCTTAATGTTTACAGAAGAACCATGTGGCTGTACTCAGGTATAGTGATGTTATTAAAATGTCATTTTGACATATACCATGATGATTATCATATTCATGTATTCATCGCCCGGGTCCAAAAAAACATAATTGTGCATATTGGCACTTCTTTTGAAAATGTGACAAGCATACAGAGCAACAGACAACAGCAAAACTATATTCTCTATGACTTTGTGCCAGAGTTTAGAGATTTATGATAGACAGATTTATGGCTCATGGTCTCCTAACACAACAAAGAACAGACGAAGACCCTGACAGCATGGATTTACTGCACAGCAAGCAATCTCACATGCTTCCAGAGCTGTGTGTTTTATGTGTTACAGTATCATAAATATGCATTCACCTTTGGAGTTCCAGTAGTGCCGGAGGTGTACAGAACATACAGGGGATGATGAGCAGGGACGGGCACGCAGTCGTGAGGGCGGGCAGTCGTCATTTCCTCCTCCCAGTCCAGGCTGAGGTCAGGATGCATGGACACCTTTTCCTAAAGACAAGACAACAAAACACACAGTAAAAAGTGAGGCCTGCAGAATGATATTCTGTTGATATTTTAGAATGATAAACTGTTATCCGAAAGCAAAAAGTTTAAAACGGTCTTTTTTTTACTTTTTGCTTAAAAAACAGGATTTTGTGGGAAATGTCAGATTGACTTGTGTTTACATGACGTCTGTAAACGGAAAGATTTTGCTACTAAATCGCCTCTGCAGGTGAAAAGGACGGAGCGTTTGTAGCTTCTTACAGCAGTTGTTTAGTATTTAAACTTGCCATCCACATAAAGACAACTCTGCAAGCAACTGGCATTTTTATGCTTTAAACAGAGACGGCAATAGAGGCAAAAGTTACAGATTGCAGCTTTAAGTAATAATACTTTTTACAATGTAATTTTACTTCAATTTTAGTTATTTTTTAAGTGTGGGGTTTTCGCTTACACTCTGACTCTGTATTACATTTGATATTATCATCTTCACTTACATTAAAGGTCTCTCAACTGTAGTTACTTTTGGCACATATTAAAGTTTCATAAACCAAAACATGGTAGTTGTCTTCTCAGTTATGAAGGAAAATTGCCCCTAGCCAATTAAACTTTTATTTCCAATATTTTTATTTTAGTTTCATGGTAAACCCAGAATACATCAGTGTTAAGGGTATTTAACAGAAACTGCTCACCCAAAATACGTAACTCCTGTTACTCACCCTTAAACCATCCAGTTCTAATGCCACGTAGTGTTACTGACATTAACCTGACTAGAGTTTTCAGTCTAGAGTTTTCACTTCAGTCTGTTCCTCACACTACGCTATTGCTTTACTTTAGAAAACTAGGAATATAGCGCACTAGTCATGGTTTCATTGAACAGATAAAAGCAGCATGACCATTCTTTAAAACAGTGTTCGATAGATATGTGAATTTGGAAGGACATATGCGTGAGTAAATGATAATTTTTTAAACATTTTTGGGTAAATTATTCCTTTAATCTCACAGCTCTTAGACGACCTTCCATTCCAATTAGGTAGTTTTGAATATTTTAAAAGATTTCATAAATAACACCCTGCATGCTAAAATCTTCTGAAGTAATAGCAGGATGGCTAGCTTTGAGTATGTACTTCTGGGTCTAGCAAATTCCCTTCTTAAACAAGAAAACTGATTTTTTTTTATTTCTGAGATGCTGTTGTGTTTGTCTTCACTATTCACACAAGGTTTATCCTTTATTCTAAACCACTGGCTAATCAAAGAGCTATTTGCTGACAGTTTCCATGACAATGGGAAGATCTAGCAATTTCCTGTGTTGCAAAATCAACATGCAGATTCTAGATTTAGCAACGTGAAGGAAAGTATTTTAACAGACATCAAAAAGTTACAAAAGATTAAGACGCAATTATTCAGATAGATTTTCTCAAAACGCTGCAAGTTTAAAGAGTTGATCCGATATCCTAATACTCCAGAAAATGCTAATGTTTTGTGTGTGGTACGTTATTAAAATTACAAAAAGCAGGAAAAGCTGACTTCCTTTTTACAAGACTCATGTTACTACACTGGCTCAGTGCCAACCTCTCTGAGAATGAGGGCACAAAGGTCGAATTTAAAGGTATACTACTATAAAAAGCCACCATTTTGCATTTTCATATCTCTATATTCTCTCTATATTTAGTGTAAAATGAGCCAGCTTCATCATGACGCTTATTTGGGGTGTTTTGGGACCTCACCATGCTGGGACGGTTATAGATGAGGACTTTGTGCGGTTTGTGACTGCTGAGCTCCAGAGCTTTGGCCACCAGAGGAATGTACTCCACTTTTCTTCCCGGCTCAATTCCAAATGACGCTGTCACTAGCAACTTGGGCTGTAGGGAAAATTGTGATTTAAGGGTGGAAGCTGTTTTCGCATACCTCAGCAGAGATGCATCATGGGAATGCTTAATGCAAAAATATAGAATTTTAAATGTACACAATCATTAATAAAAGACTTCTGAAGGTCTAATTGGTACGTTTAGACAAATAAGCACTTCTTGCTGTTACTAAATCATATAAGAATTGCAGCTTGCCTTAGCATGGTCGATGCGAACGGAGAGCTCTTTGGAGGCAAATCCCCCAAATATGAGACTATGGGTGGCACCAATACGGGCACAGGCCAGCATGGTGAACATAGCCTGAGGAACCATAGGCATATAGATCACCACCAGATCCCCCATCTTCACACCATGCCTGACCAGGACACCTGCCAACCTGGATATCTGCACATTTAATGGGTTCCAGACATCAGTGTTGAAGATTCAGACTGGTTAGAAGGGTAAAAGGCAGAGGTAGAAACTATATAATGTGCATTTATTAAAATAACAATGGACATTACATTAATGATTTAGAAAGGAGAGATTGATGTTGCTATTTAACTGTGAAGCAATGATTTACCTGCTCCTGCATTTCTCTGTATGTGATGACCTGTTTAGTGCTGGTAACCGGGCTGTCGTATACCACAGCCGCCTGATCGCCTCTCCCGTTCTCCACATGCCGATCAACAGCATTATAACACACGTTCAGCTTCCCTCCAACGAACCTGGCATTTGTGCATTATGCAAGACAACAATAGCTATATATGAGTAATAAAAAATTACATAATTAACAGACTTAAAGCCAGTCTGTGCAACAGGATATGACCAATCAAAGCTTTGCGGCCCACAGAATACATATAAAGTTCACATACTTACTACCTATTAAAAATCAACTAATTTAACCATCAATTTTATTATTGTTGCACATTCATCCAAATGCATTCTTTTCAACCTGCACACGACTACGTTATATTCAAAATACTCAGTGTAAAGTCTGCTATTAATATCGTTAAATTTATGAACAGGAAATCCATAAAATTACACTGTAATACAATACTGTTTACTAAGGGGGCGTTCACACAAAACGCGTTACTGCGTGCGTCAGTGGGCCGTCTTTACAACGCGTCTCGCAAACAAGCGTCGCGTTTTTAGGAAGCGTTTCAAGTTATACACTTTTTTTTAAAGCGCAACGTTGCGTTTCGTCTCGCGGTTTTTGAACGCAAGAACTATCTCTAACGCATATGCTGTATACTTACCATTTTGGAAACACGGTATGTGTATTATCCAAAGTTTGGGTCCAACGTTCAAACCAGCTGATGCCTTGTGCCGCTTTACTCCAAAACTTTTCGGGTTTATCCCGTGCCGTGCCAAAAGCGTCCTCGTATGTGCTTCTCGATGAAAATTCACGAATAACATGTTTCCTGTGGGTGTAATAAATGTCGTTTGGTACATAAACCAGCGATTTATACCCATGCCAGATGTTTGTCTTCTCTTTCGACAGATTAAACGGTCCAGACACACCTGTGGGTAAAAAGTTCGTCAACACGCATCTTGAACCAACATCCATTGTTTGGTCACATTGCTTAACTCCAGACACTGCAGTTTTTCCAATGCGGGTGTGTTTTAAGCGCGCGGTTTGGTAAAGACGCATGTTTCGTTGAATTCTGCGGTCGGACAGAAATAAGAAAGCACGCTAATGCTGAAATAAAGGCGTGCAACGCTTATCACATTTATCACAAGTTGTAAAACTCAAAAATGGCCGCAACTTCAGTACTTCAGTCCGCAGCCAGAGGCCCCTCCAAGATTTTGCAACCCGTGCAGTGCGTGTTACGTAATATTTCTTAAGGCGGCCTATACGATTTATGGGGTGCCATTTTCAGGCAATACTGAAGTCTGCATATGAATCTAACGTTTAGCGAATCGTGTTTATCCTAGTAATATATGGAGTCGATTTAAGAGTTTGTATTGAAAAATCATGTTGCCTGGGTAATTATACTGCAGCCCTCTTTATAATGCGCTGAATTAAAAGCATATCTACAATAGATATTATTTTAGTCTTTTGAAGCAGATCTTAAGTACTAATCTAATCTCATGGCAAAATGCATAAATGTTAAAATAGACAACCATGTACAATCATGTAATAGGGCTGCCGTTAACTTGCAGGGCTAATATTGTCAATATTAATATTACTGATTTTAAAAATGATTAAAGGCATATTATTGACAATTAACACCTGCATATAACAAATATATTTGTTTAATTTGAAAAAGACAAGCTGACATTTTTTATTCACTTAAAAGCTTCCCCTCTATAGCTTTTAAATCTCATTCACACCAGTCGCTGTCTGGCTTTGTGTGAGGAAGAGATCTACATTTCTATAGTTTGGAACATGAATAAATAAAATGAGAGAATTCTCATGTTTGGAGGAGCTGTTCCTTTACCATACTTTTAAAGTGGTTCCAAAGGGGAATGCAATTCTGACATGCCTTGGGTCTATAAAGCCCCATTTTAATTGACAGAGACGTGTAGTGGGTGTTTCAGACATTGTGAGAAGGGTCTCATAAGCCCACCAGCCATTTCAGTCAACAGCTCAGGTCAGAAATGCTGCTGTGTGTTCCTATGGCACTCTATCACTGTCAACTACTAGTCTATGACAGTACCAACCCCTCCGTCACTGCTGACACAGGCCCTGTGCAACCTGGAGTCTTTGATTGAGTCATTCATCAATCTCGCTGACAGTTAAGGGATGATGTGATTTACAAATCGCCTGTGCACTGTTTCGATTAGAGTTCTTGAGTCAATTAATACTAAATGGTCCTAACCCTGCATGGCAGACTGTTTGTGTGCTGATCAGCAAGTGAATTGTTCAGGATTTGGTAAAGCCAAATAGGATAAAGATGTCTTGCGTCATGTTGAAAATCGGCAGTTGGTGACATTTACCTGTTTCGCTTGAAAAAGCAATGATGTAACCAACTGTTACTGCAAAACACAAAAAGTTGGTATAGAACTACCCACACTGTATAAACTATTCACTGTCACTCAGTTCAAAAAGAAACAGCTTACCAACTTGTTAAAGTTCTTAAAGAATGTTCACGCACAATGTACATCATCTTATGTTCCACAGAAGTTAGTCATCTGAGGTTGGACAGCCAGACGCACAGGCAAAAACAGCACCTGATTTGATTTGCGTATTACTTATTGTTCTTCTAGTGTTTAGAAATAATAGTCTAGCTTTGCCAAATGTCTGAACACCCAATAGGCATCAGTAATGTCTAAACATAGACATTCACAAACAAATAAGAAAAAATCTGATATTTGCAGAAGTTAAGACCAAGTCATTTCTGCAGTTTAGTTTCAACACTTTTAGTTTTCAACACATTTTTGGACTAGACAGTATCTTTTCATGGTGCATTTTTATTTCAAATGTTCAAAAAAAATGTAATTCCTCATGCTTTGACCCCTTTAAGATGAAAAACACAATCTTGTTTTGAATTTTCAAAATGACTCCACAAATTTCTCGAATGGCCCTTAGTCCGCCGCATATTATCTCCATTCGCGTGTATTTATTTTGGGTTTCTCAAATACTCTCCTAGCGTGTGTTTTTCATCTGATCTGCATTCAGCGCACTCATCATGCAAAGATCGCAACGCATCTTCAATTAGTTGCCTCCCTGCGTTGTCGAATGAAGCCTTGAAACCTAATGCCCGTCAACTTGCTCCCAGCACCAATTTGTCAGACACGAGGACTTTTAAATCAGTTCCTTGCTATCTGTATTGCTGTAACTCTCCCACTGCTGATAATAGCGCAGCGATTATATGACTACAGATATATCATTTTTATTTTGCCTGGCCTGTTCGGTTGTCTGCTACCTTGATGTGAACCCGTGGGTGGATGTCAATGATCTTTTCATAAAGTAAATGCACTCTGCTCACAGTACATTACATAAGAGCCTTTTTCCACTCCCTTTCTCTGTTTAACGTCTGGTTTGATGAGTGGCAATTTAATTAGTGGAGCTGAAGCTGATGGACTCCCACTTAAACAGCATTCTTGGTCTGGGTCGGAGATGGAGAGAGAACAAGACGGATATAAAATGACTACTATGAGATGACGATGAGATGATGAGTGTAGGAATTGATGGCAAAGCCTGACATGATGATAGGGATAACTGTCAAACCGTGCATTATACAGAGCGCAACTAAAAGTGACAGCTCACTTTTTTAGTATATATGTATATATATATGAATATATTTTCATATATATATATATATATATATATATATGAAAATCATATACTTAATAAATGCATTACTCTTCCCAAGATGCACTGCAAATTACATTAAATCGGAAATGACTATAGAATCTAAAACTATTAAATTAAAGCCCTTAGCTATAAGTGAATAAACTGTAAGTTTATTTCAAAATATTATGATAAAAATCGGGCCGCAGGGTTGGTTTGAACATTGGTTCAGGGTTGCAGTGTGTAACATACATATGTCTTCATAAAACATCATACAATTATGCTTCTCATACAAATACATATAAAGTACATTAAGACTGTACAGAGGGTCATTTACAATGTTTTATGGGAGTGGGTGGTGACATTTTACTATTTACCATGGTAACAGTGACTTTTTTTATTTCTGTTTCCCTCTTTGGCATTATATGTATTACAAGTTTCTTATTTATTTAGCACTCAAAAATGTTTTTTTTTATAAATGAAGCTGAAATCGCCATTAAAAAATGATTCATGGCTTCAGAAAACATCTATCATTGTTTAACAATTTCTGAGCTCATGGCAGGTCGTTCTTGAAAGGCTTATATGTTATTGTTAAAAATCAATATCTCTGTAGGTAAAATGAATGTATTTTAACTTCCTGTACCTGAGTGTTTTGCCCTATACACATAAGTGATGCATTTTGCTATATTATTGCCACCTTCAGGTTATTGTCAGAAAATATTCCATGAGCTGATAACAAATATGATGCGTTTCATCTGCACTGCTGTGGACTTTATAATTTTACCAACTTTAAATGAAGAAAGAGCAAAAAGAAAAAGACTCAAGCTGTCCATGTTTGACAGATCCGTATATCACAGTGACATGCTGTTTGGTTCATTTTCTTAGGGACGTGTCAAAGTAGCACACATTTTCCATTAATCTCAGACATTCACGAACCAGACAGCAGCATCTGCCTCTGCAGTACTTAATGGGGAGATGACAAAAGCGAGCTGTCAATAAAGAACACGCATGTGAGCTAACACCAGCGGTCTCATTCCTGCCCTCTCACACCACTTTTATCTCACGATGTGCAGAACACATCTTTGTTTGGAAAGCGTCCTGCAGGGATGTGGAGTGGTGTTTCAAAACTTCCTGACAGCCAAATGGATGGTGGTGTTTTCTTTTGTAGAAACACTGAATATTAAGCTTCAATTAGGCTGAAATTAGCATTCACTTGTTAATTTACACTTTTTTACACAATTCTTGAATTTCAATTACAAAAAGAAGTACAATTATGATAGAATGAAATTTAAAGGAATTCATTTACCTACTGTAGGTGTTATGCTTTATGGACTACAGTAGAATAATACTACATTTCCCAGAATGCTCTATTTACCAAGAACGCTCTATTTATTTAAAGTTTTCCCATTAATTTGGTACAAGATAACAAAGTTAGCTGTTCACTATAGTTTCAACCATCATTTTATAGTATTGTCTGCCAAAATGTGTATGACAAATCCGTTTTGATTTCTGTGTTAATTGTTGTGACACAAGGAGAAATATATCTAAACAGTTATGATGAAATCTATCGGCTTGTTAAGTCAGAAGCTTCTGGGTTCAAACGGATGCCAAAAGCAAACAATATTATTATATAATTAAGACGTGCTGTAACACTACCAAAAAGCCTACATTAAACAACTCCATAGCACAATCCCAGGTGGCCGGACAGTGATTCATTGTTTATGAATCGCTAAAATGTTGATGTCTGGGAAGCCATAGGCCTGGAGACAGTGGCGTAAGTTTATTAAAGCTTGACATAAATGTGTGATATGAGTCATAGGACGAGACAGTAGTCTCATTTAAAACGAGCCGAGGCTTGAACCCAGAAAACGTATTCCTTACGTTTAAACTTAACAAGCGGATTGTACATATCAAGGAATAAACAGGGATAATTATGGAAAATGAATGATATAATTATTGTTGTTTTGTTGCTTGTTTTGGACTAATAAAATCTAAACGCTGTTAGTCTTATAGTCTCCTCACCCTCTCGTTTGCTCTCAAACATCCTTTTTTATTTGCTCTCAATGCCGTGCAGCCATTCAAAAATCAATTCATTCTCATTGGCAAAGCTTCCCAGTGCACTATGTTAATCCTTCTTTTTTGTAGCAGAACTGTTTTCCAGAGGCTGCATCCCATATGGCCATGACAGCGTAATCTCCCTGTGCCCTCTTTCTCTCTGGCTTTAAGCCCTCCATCCATTCCATTAGTTACTACCATCGCACATCTGTCCGCAGCTGGACGACCAGCCAAGCAATCCATCAGTGTTATTTCTAAAGTCACCCTACAGCTAAGCTAAGCATCTGCATGTTCTTAACAGACAAGAAAGTCTCGTTTATCTATCTATCTTTCCATCCATCCATCCGTCTATCTGTTTATCTGTCTGTCTCAAATAATACATTTTATAGCCCAGATTGAATTTCCATGATGGTCCAAGCTGATGTATGATGGTTTGTGGTGATTTGGTTTGTTTGTTTTGTTTTACCTGGTAGCTGTCAGAATGAGGTAGTCCTGAGGCACCCTAGGAGGTAAAGCATTCAAGACACACGTGACTCAGCCAAATGTTCAGGCTGCATACATACACTATCGAATATTGCTGCCCAGCATTAGCATTAGCATGGTAGCGAAGTTATCTGTGTATACAGCACAGGAATGTTAGGTTTATATAGGTTAGGTTAGATTTACATCTATTTAGCAGAGACACATTTACATGGCCAAGTGTAAACTGAAATTACATAGCCAGACAGAAGATGCATAGTGTAAATAGTCCCAAACATAGTTTAGCTGAGGAAGCTGATCAACCAGCACTCAGTTCTGGTGAAACTTGTTAAGTGATGAGTTTGAATTTTTGGTTACGCAAGTTAATAAACCAGGAGTTGACCAGCACCAAAACATATGTTGTTGACCAGTTATGCTGGTCTTTTCAGCAGGCGCTAACCAAGACATATCAAATTCTCATCTTCATTTCCAGTGGGTCACTGTTGTTGTTTAATTAGAAAACCTTCAAGTGAACCCAGAGAAATAAATGACAGCGCTTCTCTGGTGTTGGCTGTTACTGAGACTTGAATTAATATGAGCAAAGGTTATTCTAACATGACAGTGATTACAATGATGCAAAGACTACATCAAACATTAAACCATTGAATGTGGAATACACTGCGTGGCTTCACAAACGGCAGGGTGCAAATTAGTGGTAGGTGCCACACTGTCTAGCACTCCGGCTGCTGCTCTCAGTTCATTGCGCAGGTTTGTGTTTTGCCCCACATTCGACGACAGCTGAATGAAAATAAAAAAAACATGTCTGATTAAGATGTGGGTCTTATATTACGAATCACACAATTACAGTTTTCCATTTCCGCACACACATAGCATGGGTAGAAAAAATAATAATTTAAACGCCTGATTTATCTCAAATTCGACGATCATTAAAAATGTCGATTTTTTAACGTTTAATTCCTTAAGTCGATTAAATGAACGGAGACACTGAACCCCTCCATCTGATTTCTCCCGCGCTCACCGAGAGTTAGGAATTCAAATTTGTCCGCTAAACAAACGGGTATTAAAAAATCTCGTACCCCTCCCAACCACTCCCATCATCCACACGGGCTCCAATCCGCTGTCACTTGCTCTCTCTCCCGCTACGGTCCGTGCGCTGATGCCGCAGCTCCAGCAGCCTCTCTCTCTCTCCCTCTGATAATACAGCAGTCATGGCGACAGTGACAGTCCAACCGCTCACGCTGGACCGAGGTGAGTACCGATAAACGCACGCACATTGAATCCTCGTCGGAGGAGATGCTGGAGGTAACTTTAGGGTATTGCACTAATGATTTCTCGATTGTTTTATTATTGTACTTGACAGAATAAAATTAGTAATTGGGCTATAGATGTTTTGGTGAATGTCGCTTTCTCGTTTTGGCTTGTGTGGGTCAGGTACGTGAGGATGATCGAAATATTTTCGGCGCGTTTGGATCCATCAATGTGTGTGATGTTAACGCTCAACATCAATTTGCTCGGGGCTATTTGCTACAAGTCACTTTAGGCACTAATTCTATACATGCACTTTGCTGCTCTACATATTTTTTATTCGCTCTTATTTCACTTTACGAAACGTCCTACAACTTCACGGCATGCAAAACAGGCGTTCACGCCATTAATTCCGTGCTTTTATACACTGAATATAAAACGGATCAAACCTTTTATAATGAACCACACATGCTGTGTTGGGCTTACAGTCTACTATTAGATCTGACGATGTTTCCTACACGTTCCTGTCAGAAAAAAAGGAAATGTGTAAATCTGAAGTCAGGTGGACCAGCGCTTGCTTTTTATCGCGTCGTTGATGTTATCATGGCAGCGAGGTTGTCGTTGGTAAATTGAACGCCAGTGGGTGCCCGGTGGGTCTGAACTGTCAGTTTAGACTGAAGAGACAGTGAGTGCAACAATATGTGTTGGCCGACGGGTCGCTGTTGTTCTTTTTATATATACCCTTAAATCCCCATCAGCGCTGACCAAGAACTACATCATATTTAAATACGATAAAATAACACGTTACACCGCCTTTAGAAACTCAAGCCAGCTCTGTCGTCACCCGAGCAAAGACGTGGGGATATTTATAGAGAAATTAGATACCTCTGGCATGTGAGCATGGATATGTGGAAACTATATCGCTGCGTTTTGGAATAAGCGGCAGCCTTCCGACGTGACAAAGCTTGTATAGTTCTATTATAAATAAGGACTCTGTCTATATTACAGGCAACGGAATCCTGACGTCAGCAACACGGTCGACCAATCAGAACGCCCCATATTTTACAGTAGTCATGCGCTTGTATAGTAGACAGCTTTGTTTATTATAACTTTTATAATAATCAGCTCGTATATGTTTTTTAAATGGGTACCTAATGGTCAGGTATCATGTGATTTGTATTTTTTCTCAGAATTCATGTGGTCCGTCATAAAGGATAAGACGAAATTTCTTAGGTTATCAAAAGTTCAAAGATCCATCGTGTGCACTTCCAAACTCTTAACAGGAAATGTACTCAGAACGATAGCTAACATGTTTTCAACTATATCAAAAACACTATTATTGAGTTGTTGAACTGTTTAAAAATGCAGAATCAACTAAAAATAAATAACGTTCTTAAAACCAAGCAATAAAGTTAATACGTCTAATAAACTTCACGTTTTGAACATTCCTGGAACCTTCAAAATTAAATTTTAAATGTTTTTGT
>JAZGTJ010006560.1:0-22203 GCA_036877575.1 Botia almorhae | reverse complement strand
TAACCCATCATCAAATGCGGTGCCTGTGACATCATGCGAGCATCCAGCCCACCGTATCCCTGGAAAAATCGTACCAGGATGACTGGTTGCCATAGAAATGATCGTTTCCTTCCAACTTGCAGCGGAATAACGGGGTGTGCGCGTGACGTGGCATGTCGACGAGCACGGAGTCCATGGAGAAGCTTTTGTTTCTGTGCGGTGCGAGTGACGAGCCGGCGACCGGGGTGCCCACATATCTGTCATTACTGTCTGTTTGCCATTGAGAGAGAGAGAGAGAGAGGTGTGTGATGCGCGCATTGTTCATATGGACGGCACAAATATGTTTGTGTATTACAGCCTGAGAGAGAGACAGATGAGAGAGACGTGAGACTCATAATGTCGATGCACTAATGTCGTTCCCTCGCGCTTAATTACTCTTTTTTGAAACCTGTAGCCCTCTCTCTCTCTCTCTCTCTCTCTCTCTCTCTCTGTGTGTGTGTGTGTGTTGGAAATATTTTGCTTGCAAATACATCAAGAGACATTAAGATCTTATCCATTGTTTATTCTGTTTAGATGGTCTGTTTTATTGTGTCTTGATCATCTTATTCAGATATCTGCGGTGTCAGTACAGGAGGTGATGCAAAACTGCAAAAGACCTGAAAACAATATGTTTATTGAATTAGTGTTGAGCTCTGGAGTGCCTGCAGGAAACATCTCACAGCACTGTGTTCAGAAGGGCAGTAGGAGAGCTGTGTTTGCATGTGTGAGAGAATGTGTGTTATCTTGCGGTCATTGAGAGCTCTCAGGAACAAAGCTTGCGTGTCTTTAATTTCAGTATATACATCAGTTGTTATTTTGTTGCCTGCTTCATTAGTTGTGCCATGACGTATTAATAATACACTGTGGTGAACAAGCTCTTACCTGCTCAGGTGTGACGTCTGGAGGGTTCAAGCACGCCAGGTGTGCGTCGCCCATGAGGTTACACAGACACTGGCAACACAACACACAAAGACATGTGATCTTACACACCTGCGTGTGTGTGTGTGTGAATACACACACTTCCATCACTGTCTTCTGAACTTTTTGTTGAACTTTTAATGTTTGTAGTTTGTACAGTGCTGCATTGAAAATGATGCTTAAGGTTTGTCAGGTGAGTTTTTTGGCTGATAGTGTTTTTGTCCTCTCTCAGGTAAATGTTGAGGACAGTAACGAGATGTTACCAAAATCTAGACGAGCTCTCACAATTCAAGAGATCGCAGCGCTTGCTAGATCTTCACTTCATGGTAACACACACATGCAAGATCACACATAAACACACACATGTACACAAACTCACGGTAACATATTAACACACAATATCACATATAAACACACATATACATAAATGCACACACACACACACGATCACATATATACACACATACTCACACACACACAATATCACATGTAAACACATACATACACACACACACACACACGCACGCACGCACACACACACACAATCACATATAAACACACACACAATCTCATTTCAACAAGGTCTTTCTTTTGTTCTGATTGACACAACAGTGACCTGGTTTATTTCTCATGTATTATTCAGGGCTCAGTGACCCAGCACCTCTTACCCTGCATGTGTGTGTGTGTGTGTGTGTGCATGCAGGTATCTCTCAGGTGGTCAAGGATCATGTGACAAAGCCCACAGCGATGGCACAGGGGCGTGTGGCACACCTGATTGAGTGGAAGGGCTGGTGCAAACCCACAGACACGCCCAGCGCTCTGGAATCCCACCTCACCTCATACTCCCATCTGTCTGAGGGCGAGCAGGAGGCGCGCTTTGCTGCAGGTCAGTGACCTTTGACCTCTCACCCAGCTAACAGGGAATACTGTCAGAACATTGTCTCAAAGTTCTGACAGTACTTTCCTGTAGCTCAGTGGTTAGAGCATGGCGTTAACAACGCCAAGGTCATGGGTTCGATCCCAGGGATTGCACATACTCAATGTATAGTGATCAATGTGTAGTATAATGCAATGTAAGTCGCTTTGGATAAAAGCGTCTGCCAAATGCCTAAATGTAAATGTAAATGTAAAGTTATCAAAAAATTTATTTTTTGCTGTAAAAAATGTTCATCAGTGTATGGTATTAACAAACATACTAAAAATGTTTGTGGAATGTTTTTAAAGCATTACAGAATTTAAACATTGAATAACATTCCTATAACCGAGCAGTAATGTTAATTTAGTGTCTAAAAACTGGGTGTTGTGAACATTTCCTGAACATTCACAACATTTTCTAACGTCATGGAAATGTTAGAGAAATGTTCTTATAACATCAAATGGTTAGCTGGGCAGAAAGAGAGTGTTTGAGTGAGATCAGGGCTGTGTCTTAATCCATTTACTGGTTCCCTGTGACATGAATCATATCTCATGAACTACAGAAAACCAGAGCATTAGTCATTTTATAACTCATTGATTTGAGGTTCACATTAAAGCACAGCAACACAGCTGTAAACATGACATCATCTCTCTGAGACAGAACCCTGTCCAGTCCACATGACTCTCCACATAAATACAGCAGACATGTGTAAGTGGAATTTTACAAAGACTGGACTGGACTTTCATCAGATGTTTGTGTGAGATTAGATGGCAGATTGGGACAGACACAGAAACTCAGTGTTCATGATTGTGTGGCTCCTGGCTCTTCAGCTCCAGCTCTCTCACTCTGAAGGTTAATCGTCTTTCTGCTGTGCTCTCCTGTGACGAAGCATTTCTCACCGCAGTGGCACAACAATGTATGAGTCGCACCTGAGCTGAATTCATTAAAAGCTCTCTCTCTCTCTCTCTCTCTCTCTCTCTCTCTCTCCCCAACCCCCTGCTCTCTGTCAATGTCACTGCATATTTCTGTGCTCTTGTCATCTTATACAGTCACTAAATCTTCATGTCATTCTGTTGTGTGTGTGGATTGTTCACATGCAGCTAAATTGTGAGTTTTCTCTTGAACAATTTGATGTGTTTATGCCCTTGTGAATGTGTGGGTGTGTTTACTGGCTGCCCCCTGCACACACACACACACACACACACACACATGTACTAATTAAAAAAAATATGTAGATCTTAAATGCACTGTACATAAATTGCTTTGGATTAAAGCATCTGCCAAATCCACACATGTAAGTGTGATTATATTTTCCTTTATTGTGTGTGTGTGTGTGTGTGTGTGTGTGTGTGTGTGTGTGTGTGTGTGTGTGTGTTTTCAGGGGTGGCAGAGCAGTTTGCCATCGCGGAGGCAAAGCTTCGAGCCTGGTCTTCAGTGGATGGTGATGAATCTAATGATGATTCTTATGATGAAGATTTTCTACCTGCAAATGAGCCCGTCACACAGAGTACAGGTACATGCACCTTCAGTGAGAAAGATTTCCTCCAGACCAAAGCGAATCATCTGGAGAAAAAATCACTTATGAATTCACATAAGACATTGATGAAACATATCTTGTTTCTGTGCTGACATCTCACAGCATGCTGTAGCCTCACAGTTCTTCAGAAAACACAAATACACAATTTGATCATTGCATAGAATACACACACATATACACGCACATGCACACATAGATACATGCACATGCACACAAATAAACACACACAGAAACACACACATTGTCCTAGTGCCCTACTTTTACATTTACATTTACATTTAGGCATTTGGCAGACGCTTTTATCCAAAGCGACTTACATTGCATTATACTACACATTGATTCTAAGAATGTGCAATCCCTGGGATCGAACCCATGACCTTGGCGTTGTTAACGCCATGCTCTAACCACTGAGCCACAGGAAAGCTACTTTTATTCTCTCTCTGTCTGTCTCTTTGTCACACACACATTTTGTTCTGCTGCTGTTTGATATCCCAGCATTCATTTCTCCTGCAAGTTTAATGTGCTGAACAGAGACCAAAAAGTCGAAACATTTTCAATTCGTCTGCAGTACAAATTTACAGACTGTCATAACTGTGTCATAACTGTGTCATAACTGTGTAATAACTGTGTTATAATTGTGTTATAACTGGCTGTGCCACATCACAAGTCCAATTCAGGAAATATTTATAAGCTGCTGCAAAACAATAAAGTTAGAGTTAGTACCTTGTTATATATTTAATTTACAACGATGTAAATGTATGTTTCGTGACAATGAGATTTGATTGCCTAACATCAGCAAACTGACTCGTGGTTAGTGCAGTAATGTTACAGAAGATTTGAACTGCTGTCTCCTCTCAGATCTGTCCTCGTACCCTCACTGCCTGCGGGATCTCTTACACACTCAGGTGTGTCGGTCTCACCTGCAGGGACGAGGTCTGTGCGAGGCAGAGAGTGGCGTCGGGGCTGACCTTTCACCTCCTGTGGGGTCACCGGGGTCACCGTCCGACACACTCTGCTCCAGCATGTGCAGTTTGGATGAGAGACACCCATTGCTGCGGGACCTCAGACGCCATGCGGACGCCCCCGACCTCGCCACCAAGATTCTCGGAGCCCTTCGGGGAGGGGAAGAGCTTCTTCTGCCCCATCTCCAGAGGCTGGGCCACAGACGAGACCACTCTCTTTGTTGCTTGGCAACATATTCTGAGACATTCAAAGATGAGGACACGCCTTGTAAAGATTGTGGAGGCGGAGTCTGCTTTCCTTCGGAATATTCCACTCGCAGAAAGGTGTCAGACGTGGCGTCGTCTGGCATTGTCTCTCTCGACGAGGAAGAAGAGGATGAAGAGGAGGACAGAGAAGAACAGTAACCAGCAGTGAATCAATCATCTCTCAGTTTGACATGACTCTGCATGTTAATTTTGGTCTCCTCCCCCTAATTTGCATTTTGGTCTGGAAGGATCAAAGGATCAAAAGACTGACATTGACTTATCTCTGCATGTGTTGATGAACTGAATATGAAGTCATATTTGTTTGGATCTGGATATCCAGTTGTTTAGCACGGTTTGTGGATTTGGCTATTGTGTAATCTTGCTCCTTATATGATGTCATGCCCCACTGCATTCTGGGTCTTGATGACATGATGTCTGTTCCCTGGCCTCTGGTTGCATCTCTGAGGCATGGCTTACTGAATACATCGAACTTAAAACCTGATCTGTCACAGTCGTGTATGAAGCGACACAGGAATGCAAAATGTTTATACAGTGACAGAAAGATGTTGTTTAAACAGAATGAGTAAGAATACTGATGGTCAAGCTTGATTTATTATTATTATTATTATTATTATTAGGACTCTTCATACTGTTCAGTGGAGTGTTTGCTTTTTCACATGATTTGTTCATATTTTCAAAGCATTATTGTTCTCAGATGAACACAATGAATGTTTAGGAGTTGTGAAGTGTTGTGGAATGGCTCTCGTGTCTGTGGGTCGGTTTCACGCTGCTTGAACGGGCCTTTCAGAGAGTTGCTCTATTTTTGTACTGTGTGGTTTTGCGGTGAGTAACGCTGTGTTTGTTCACAAGATGCTTGTTTGTTGCTTTATTTCTCTATTTCTGTCCCTGAATTATCACTGTGTGATATTGTTGACATCAGGAAAACATGAAACGAATATGAGAAAAGAAATGTACCTTTTGCTTTATTTGTGTCTGGAGAGAGAGGACGCGTTTCTTAAAGTCATCTTTAGCCTTCTCTAAATGTCAAGCACTCTCTCTCCCTTTCTGTCTCTCTCTATTTCTCTGTCTCTTTTTCTTTCTCTCTTTTCTCTTCCTCTCTTTAAGAGCCACTTCATTCTCTGTCATTCCCCATCAGTTACCATGGAGAACTGTGATTCATAAAGAAATTGTAGGTGTCAATCAGACAGTTTGACAATCTAATTACACCCTGTGTGTGTGTGTGTGTGTGTGTGTGTGTACAGGTTTATCGTTCACCCTCATGTCATTGTGAATCAGTACAGTATGACTGTGTGTTTTCTGACTGTAACCAGAGGCTTCTGAGGCCATACAACAACTCTTTGATAAACTAAAATATACATGATTATACAGCTGGACAAACTCTCTCTTTAACAGTTACTCAGGGTAATTTGAACTACTGTGAACAACAACACCGTCATGCCTCCCATTAAAATTAAAACTTCATTTAAGCTGAAAATCACCCAATTAGAAAATAATATAAAATGTTTAGAATGCATAATTATGTTGTGTTTAAATACTTTGTTTTCTTAAATGTCCATTTGCAGGTGATGTAAGTCAAACCCCATCTCTGTTCAAAACCTGTTACATCACTTCCCCCCTGCAGACCGGCCACTTCCTGTCTCAGCATCATCACATATCTAGTGCCATATCTAGTGTTTCCATGGCAACAGCAATTGTACAAAGAGGAGGCAGCTGTTCATTTGCAGACAGAAATATTATCATGCGGACATTTTGCAGTCGGTTTTATTCTTTCATTTCTTGTGACTTTTAGTGGTGTGGAATTGAGTTTTTCATATAAAAAAGCTCATAACAAACAATAACAGCTGCTACAGATATGAATGATGGCATGCTGAGAGGAGATCAGAGACTTCTGGTGAAAATAATTCATTTTTAAAGAGTCAAATACACATCACAGTTTTAGGGAGCTGTAAGTGACCGTCTGAAGACTCTAGCAGTGTGAATGTGAGAAGAGTTAGCAAACGTTACCTTCTCTTGACATCTCATTCAAACTCTCTCTCTCTCTCTCCCTCTCCCCCTCTCTCTCGCTCTCTCTTCCTCTCTCTCGCTCTCTCTCTCGCTCTCTCTCGCTCTCTCTCGCTCTCTCTTCCTCTCTCTCGCTCTCTCTCGCTGCACGACTGAGTTATGTAAGATGTTTGTTGTTTCATTTGCCAGCAGCTTTTACAGTCTGATTATGAATCATCTCTTGCACTTGTTTTTTCATCCTGCAGGTTCTTTCTGTGTGTTTATTTCTCAGTATTTCTTCTTGAATCTTTCTCATTTGTCTTTTCACTCTTCAGCGTCTCTGTGTGTGGTCAGTCTCTCTCCCCTCCTTGTGCACATATTAGCTCCTTTTTAAGGTTCAATGCTATAAAAAGCTCCTTAAGGTTCCAGGTCACATCATGCTCTGATTGGTCTGAAGCTGCCCACTGTGATGTACATTCAATCAACCAATCACATCAATAGATTGGAACGTGAGCGTGTGTGTTTGTGTGTGCGTTTGTGTGAGTGTGTATGTGTGTTTGTGTGTGTTAGTGTGTATGTGTTTGTGTGGGTTTGTGTGTGTTAGTGTGTGTATGTGTGTGTTAGTGAGGTTAGGCGTCTATAAATAGACAAACATTGACTCTCTAAAATCACCACTCATGATGAGACTTGACGTGTGGTTTTGTGTTTTTATCATTGTGGGGATGAAATGTCCCCACAATGATGGTAAAAGTCACACACACCTACGTTGGAAGCAGCCAGTGATCCCCATGAGGGAAATTAATAATTGAACCGACTAAATGAAAATGTAAAACAGCAGAAAGGTTTCTGTGAGGGTGGGGTTTAGGGTGAGGGGATAGAATATACAGTGTGTACAGTATAAAAGTCATTATGTCTATAGAAAGTGCCCACAAAGCATAGTGTGTGTGTGTGTGTGTGTGTGTGTGTGTGTGTGTGTGTGTTCATGACCCTCTAGTTTTGTTTCAACAAATGACTCTCGTTAGGGATGTGACGTTTCATTTAATTAGACTCTCTTCATTCTCTTGATAATGAAACAGACCTGTGCACACACACACACACACACACACACACACACACACACCGTGCAGCTCTTACACTGAACCAGGTCCATGTTCAGCCATTATCTGCACTTTCACTTGCTTGCTTTCTTGATTATTATTCATTGACTGCTGGTTATTTTGACTTATTAAACTGTTTGTTTCTGCATCTTGTTTGGGTTCAAAATAAAACTGATGGATGTTGTTTGTACGCTGCTGTCTGTGAGTACTGCACTTCACAAACCATCACCACGGCAACAGATGCCATATAGTAATTATAGTCACTATAACTTTAGCTGGCAGCATCACACTGTCTTCAGCATACATCAGAATCAGGCTGTTGTGTGTCATGAATAATGGTACAATAACTGTGAGCAACAAGACTGAAAGATTACTGAATGATGTTTTAATTTACCTGCATGTCATGAAAAGACGTTTGCATTGGAATCTCAGCGCACGAGGTTTTGAGAGCAGTTCATTGTTTAAGTGATAGTGGGATGGGGGGGGGGATGGGTGGGTTTGATAACACTGTTTGTGTTGGGATGTTTTCCATGACTTATCTCACCGACCGTTATTTCAGGAGTGGATGACAGGGGTAAGACCTTTTATGGAGTGGTGAGGGTGCCCAGCTCACCCACAATGCACTGGGGCAAGCTGTGTATAGGGTCCACTCGGGCAGCAGTAGATTGTCTCAGCCTGTCTCACTCTGTCATGGCTTCTCTGAGCAGCTCTTCAGCCTCTCAGTGCTCCTCTTCATCGTTTCACCACTCATCACGTTACAGTACAAGTACAGTCAAATCCTTCAGCTCCGATTGTCTCCATCCGAGACTTCACAGCCGGTTTGGAGAAGAAACCTGCATCCACTCCATCACCAATGGATTTGAACCCGAGCAAGAGTCCCTCACTCGTTGCCATAATAATTCACTGGATGAATCATCATGGGATGTGTCCTTTGGCGGTTACCAAGGTAATGGAGAGCTTTATTATGGGGTATGAAGATAATCAAAAGTTCTTGAGATTACTAATGATTAAAAATCTGTTATTGGTCACCTAGGTGATCAAGAGTCTTTTAGGGGTTACAGTGAAGACCAGACGTTCACCCAAGGAGGTTACCAGGGTAACTGGAGTCTTGGAGACACAAGCAAACAGAGACAAACTATGATTCCTAAACTGGAATGATTAATTTTTGGGAAGATAAACTATTGTTTTTTGTCAGCATTAATATGAAGCTGTTCTCAGATCAGTCAGAAGTGGCTTAATGTTAAATTAAATAATGTTAAAAATTCCTAAGAAGAAATAAATAATAGATAACAAAAAATTGTTGACATGCAGTGATGGGTGTGATTAGCGTCCTGTCAGGATCTAATAAGAACGTTTTTCCATGTTTTAATCTCTAACTTCTGTTAGCAGAATTTCTTGTTAAATCTGAACAAAGTTTAAGACACAACTTAGATCTCCTCTGAAACTCTAGAAGACCTTTAGAGTGATTTAACTCTTGCTTCTGTCTAGAAAAATTGAGACGTTAAAGAGACATTTGTGATGTGTCTGTGAGACTTCACATGACATCACACTGTAACTCAAACCCCATGAAAACAGAATCCAATGTTTTTTAGTTCCTTTGACTCTGATATCATTTGACAGTCAGAGCTCGGTAGCGTCGCAATGAAAAAACATTTTATTATTGATCAGAGATCTGAGAAGAGCTTTAAAATGTGTTAAGAATTCGGTATAAGAGGTTGTGTTATTTTGTGAATATAGTTATTAGAGCTAAAGAGTGTTAGACACTCAGCAGAGTAAATTAACAATATAACACAACACAAGTGCCTTGTTGCTTTAGTAAAAGTTCCAAGATAAATATTTAAAGTCTAATGTTATTTTTGAGTCAAGACTCCTATCTATATGAGTTCTATATGAGTTCTGTGTAAACAAATGTCACATCATAACTCGTTATATTGCATATTTGAACACAACCGGAACAATGTATTGACCAATCAGCACCCTGTGCTATTATAGATTAAACAGGTAGAGTGAAATGTTTGTATTATTTTATAAGACTCTTAAACAAGTGATACAGTAAATATTCAGGAGCTGATTTTTCTGGGTTTCAGTTCCAGGTTCCAGGCATCCTGCCAGTACAGGCGTGGTGAGGGCGATGGGGGACAGCTACTACCTGTCCGCAGATGTCAGTGGGTTTGAGCCACAGGAAGTGGTGGTGCTGGCGTATGATCAGTGTGTAGTCATTCATGCAGAGAAGGTGTGTGTGTGTGTGTGTGTGTGTGAGATTCATGGGGTATGTTGGAATAGTATACTGTCTTGCATACTTTATACATGATGGTTAGTATGCAGTCAGAACACTGTATCAGTACTGTTCTTAAAACTAATCTCACTCCACTTCCATCTCCAGGGAATTGAGCGCAAGAATCATCAACTACACTGTTCATTTCACTCCTTTTAGCAGACTTCAAAAATTGAGAATTTTTCAAATTCAGTTTTTATTCAATATTTTTAATCTAGAACTAATTGCATTAATCGTGTAATATGGTCATGTAACAACAATGTAGCAAATGATTGTTTATAATGGTTATCATTTTAATACCATCAGTTATCATGCTATTGTTTTTAAACAGTATGTAGTGTACTGTTAAGTGTAGAATGTTGTACACTACTGTTCCAGTTGAGTCCAGTCAAGCACTTACAATCTTACACATCTTTGGTTTCAGACTGAAGCAGGAGGAAACGTTGCAGGCAAGTTTACCCATAAGTCTTTGCTGCCGGAGGACATGGATCCTCTGTCAGTGAGCAGTACACTGACTGCAGAGAGTATGCTGGTGATCAGGGTGGAACGCGTTCCGAAACATCCAAGCACATCCACGAGCCCTGTGTTCCTCTCTGAAGCTCACTTCTGACCTTCCTTAAACCTGAGACTGCAGTGAAAAGCTCATCTAAAGATACAGATAGTCAATCCAGTCAATCATAAACTGATGCTTTCATCTGAATCTTTCATCATTGATAACATCTGCAGTTTTTCTGTTGTGTTTTCCTGCAGCAGTTCTGTGAATGTGTGTGAAAAATAAATCTTTCTAGCACAGTTTCTGTGTTCAGCTGTTGCCTAACATTCTATAGTTATTCATCAATCTATGAACACAGACTTGTATACAGCTCGTTCTATCCACACAAGCGCTTCAGTTTTTAAAATAAACTTATGTACATTAAACAGGTTTATATAGTTTTAATTATATTATTATATTTTAATTATATGTTTTAATTGTCTGTTGAATGTCTTGAAACAAAACTCTTTTTTTAAAATGCTGTTTCAGGTGTGTCTTTTCAACAGTAATAGTCTTTTCTTTGGTTTCGTGGTCTTATCATTCAAAGATGTTTATAAATGGTTTTTAAATGGTTTTATGTTTTTCCATTTTGATCAGCTCACCAGATAAACCTCATTTATTATTATCGACAGCATCATGACTATTTTACTAAGCGTCTAATAAATATTTATATACGTATAATAATATAACCCTACTCCTAACTTTAACCATGTAGTTTATACATGTTGTTAATGGATATTATTTAAAAGAATAATTACACTGTAACAATGACACCATTGTTATAAAGTGTAACCAACAGTGTAACAGTGTAACAGTGTAACAGCTTTTCAGTCCTGACACAGACAAGTCAGTCACAGACAGGATTTTTCCCGTGAGGGAAATGGAGCTGAATGAGTTTTGCTCAGGGCCTTTATAACCTACTTAGTACATCAACAGCCAATCAAAGTAAACAAACCTGAACATTGAACAAGACAAGCACCAATCAGAAAGCACAGGCAGTGATCCCGAGCGTTTGCTGTTAATCTCCAGAACACAGATAAGATGCGAGACGGTGAACATCAGAGAATGAGTGGAACCATTTATTTCAAATAATCTCTGATATGCAAATATAACATTTCACTGTAAAACCTATAGTTGTTTTTTGAATTGCACATTTTTGCTTCATACAGATGTTGAACTTATCAGATTTAAGCTGTTCTGTCTTACAGCCAATAAAGAGAAAGTGACACTTGAACAACTTTTGAACTTGTGCTATGATTCGCTTCAAAACATGTACATTGTAAATAAAACTGTTCAACAGCTGAATGATTGAAAGATATCAACACTTTGAGATATTAACAAACTATCAGAAAAGCATCAGCAAACATCTAGACAGCCACAGCAGTCTGTAGAAAAACACCCAAATCTCCAGTCACACACTTTTTATTCTGTTACAAACAAACATATTGTTATTGCACAAATGCTTTATCTTTCAATATCTGAAAATAATAACAGCACAAATAAAATCAATGTTGATCTGTTTCGTTGATCGACAAGATTGTTAATAAATACGATTCTCAGAACACATTCTAATACATGCAAAAATTCTAATACATGAAATGCAAAGGGACACAATGACACCACTGACAGAAAACATTCAATGTGGAAAACTGAAAGTGTGTTTGGTCCATTCAGGAGAAACTGTGTGTAAAGTATCGCTAACCGCACTCTGAGCTTACTGTAGATTTACTGTACCACAGAACTGCTAATATAACAGAGGAACTGTTTTGAGGAGTCAAAAACATTACAATACATTTTATTAAATGGCATCAAAGAATGTTAATATAATATTTTAAATTTAACATTTGTGCATTTAAACCAAATCTCTACATGATTCAACACAATAATAAGCCCCTTCTCCAGATTTAAGCTCACTGGCCACTAGAAAAAACATCTGTTAAGAATTAAAATTCAAATCAGTTCGTATTAAAATGATCAGCTGTTGAATGTTAAGACGTAAAATCCTAAATCACAAAGACACAGTAAATAAAGTAAATAAAATCTTCATTTTTATCTTTTGTTCTATTTGGCTATTTGTCATTGTGCTTTTCATCATTTATGAGTGAATCTCATGAAACCTGTCAAAAACATGTGTGGATCAAAGTTTATGCCAAAATCATGAGAAAATAATATTTAGACAAAATAATATTTAATTAACAGTCATGTTACCATACAATAAATATTAGTAGTCTTAAATGTGTTTTATTTTATTACTTCAATTTTTAAACATAACTATATGGTTTATAGTTATGCCGTAAACATGTGCTTGACAGGTTAACAGTTGAGATTCGTTACTTGTAGTGGTCAAAGATGTGCTGCTCTCTAACCAGCAAAGTTAGAGAGAGAGAGAGAGAGAGAGAGAGAGAGAGAGAAAGTCTCAGAAATGCTGCAGTGAATCTGTTGGATTTTTTCATGTGTGTGTTTGTGTGTGTATTCAGTGACCTCGTACAGTGTATCAGCGCAATTCACCAGCAGACAGTTTACTGTCAAGTGCTCAACAAATCTGCTTAAATTAAAGACACAGCGGGAGGGACAGAAGTTCTGATGTCTTAGTATTCATGTATGTAGTTATTACAAAACAACTATTTACACTCATACACAGAACCAGTAAAGCAGACGTCAAACACTCACCAGCAGTTTGTATGTATGTACTCTTTGTCTAAGATTCAGAAACAGGTTCTGGTCTAAATGTTTTGGTTCTGGTGATGTTGACTGGGCTGTGATTGGTTTAACTTCTGTCTCAATGCAAACCCTGAGAAAGGTCAGAAAAATCAACCTGCTCAACAGGTTATCATAAGGTTATATGTTAACACAATAGCAACATGAACTATATTTGTAATATGTAATTCTTTTACAGCAGTTATTAACCTTGCCTCATTAAACATTTAACAAACATAAACAAGTAGAATATTGTACATTGTTAGTTCATAATTTAATCCAGATTAACAAATGCTGTAAAATGTTGTTTATTTTCTGTTCATTAATGCATTGAGTAATGTTAAAACAACTGCCCCTTATTGTGAAGTGTCACGATTTCTAAAAAGATACGTGTGTAAAAAAAACAAATCTAAGAATTAGGAAGAAAGTGCACATGCTTATATAAGAAACAGGAGTGACTTCAGTCTGGGCACATGCTTATATAAGAAACAGGAGTGACTTCAGTCTGGGCACATGCTTATATAAGAAACAGGAGTGACTTCAGTCTGGGCACATGCTTATATAAGAAACCGGAGTGACTTCAGTCTGGGCACATGCTTATATAAGAAACCGGAGTGACTTCAGTCTGGGCACATGCTTATATAAGAAACCGAAGTGACTTCAGTCTGGGCACATGCTTATATAAGAAACCGGAGTGACTTCAGTCTGGCACATGCTTATATAAGAAACAGGAGTGACTTCAGTCTGGGCACATGCTTATATAAGAAACAGGAGTGACTTCAGTCTGGGCACATGCTTATATAAGAAACCGGAGTGACTTCAGTCTGGGCACATGCTTATAAGAAACAGGAGTGACTTTAGTCTGGTGTGGAAAACGTTGGGAAAGAGTTTTAAAATGTTCTATGATGAGATTTTACATCCCACACACAAGCATTTATCATCTCTCTCTCTCTCTCTCTCTCTCTCTCTCCACCTACACAGGCAACAATGTCTTTATATAGAGGAAAACTCAATGCTTAAAGAAGAAGAGGCAATAAAATAACTAGTACGGAAACTACCGTCAATATTAAATTCTCTGTTTCTTTCTGAGGCATGCACACACACACACACACACACACACACACACTCACACACACTCACACACACTCACACACACTCACACACACTCACACACACTCACACACACTCACACACACTCACACACTCGCATTCGCACTCACGCGCACTCACGCGCACACACATGCACACACATGCACACACACACTCTGTTCCATTGGCCCATTGACACATTACAAGAGGAAGTCTAAGAGTCCCTGATTTTCCAAACAGGAAGTGGAATTACTATTAGAAGTGAAAACAAAAAGATTTAAAAGAGGGCGGAGCTCTGAGACCCAAGAATGCAGCTTACAGAAAGAGGGGCAGTGGATTGTGTGTGTCAAAATTGGTCTCTATAAAAAAAGGAAGATTTTGTGTCTCGCTGGCGTCTCATTGGTCTGTCAGTGGGACTTGTCGTCGGAGTCTGAGGAGTTCGGTTGATGTTCTCTGGGCAGCGTTAGGCTGGTGTGACGGTCCCACAGTTTGTGAAGCTCTGTGGCTTCACTTTCACTGCTGGTCCCACTGGTCCCACTGTCCCGAAAACTTGCCAGCGGGGGGCGGACCTTTACCCCCTTCACTGTCATAGAGCCCTCGATGGCCTTCCGCAGCTACAACACAGAACCAGCAGAGAGATCTGAGTCAGATTTCATATCATACATAAAGACTTCTTGTGTTTCTGTCATTATAATGTGTGTGGATGTCTCCAGTTTGTGTGTGTTTGGTGACCTCTGACCTCTCTCAATGAAACAACACCAATAAGTCGACCGATACTGGTGACATAAGCATGATCCAAACCCAGCAGAGAGAAGATGGTGTGAGTCTGTCAGAGAAAGAGAGATAAAGACAGAGGAGGGGTCATGTTATAGAAGTTATACAGTATATATGAAAACAGTTGTAAATGGGAGTTAGTTACATTAGGTACACAAGGACTGCATGATTAAAACCCCGATATTTCAACAAATGTCATTTGCAAAGACTGCATGATTAAAACCCCGATATTTCAACAAATGTCATTTGCAAAGATTTATAACTGCTGGTGAAATATGAAACAAACACTCATACACTCTCTCACACACACACTCTCTCTAACACACACACTCATACACTCTCTCACACACACTCTCTCTAACACACACACACACCTTGTGCAGTGAGGTGCGTTCCACCAGCTGGAAGGGGGCGGGGTCAATCTTGCAGTTGTTGAAGTTCACCTGCTCGTCAAGCTGTTGCTCCTCCCACTCCTCAATCTGTATTCATAGACACATGACACTGTGTTTGTGTGTGTGTGTGTGTACAGGTTTGTTTAAACTGTCCTCACAAATACAAAAGATCATTTGAACGGATTCAGTTTATTTTGAAGGGCTAAATGGTGATATAGGGTTAAATCAGCCAAAAATTGTTTGGCTTTAAATCCAACAGTGTTAACAGGTTTCTGTGAGGGTCAGATTTAAAGGTACATGAGATGTCCTCACTAACAGAGCCTCAAAGGTCTGTGTGTATTTATTTTTTATTTTTCTTACCTCTCGAAGTGTCATATCGTCCTCTGTGTCTGAATCATCCTGCAGAGAGACAGAGAGAAATAAACATCACACACACACAGTCAACCTTCAGTATGTCCCACTGTGAGATAAAGAGATCAGCTGTGAATTTATGTAAACAACAGGCTCTCTGCCTCACTCTCTCTGTTTCTGTCTCTCTCTCTCTCTCTCTTGCACACACTGTAAGCAGTAAATGATTTCTGTTTGTCCTTTTTAATAGGAGTTTGTTTGTCAGTTCCAAACCAAGTTTAATGTGTGTTTTGCAATATGGATGTTGCCTCACTGGGAAC
Organism: Botia almorhae; assembly: GCA_036877575.1. Lineage (NCBI taxonomy): Eukaryota > Metazoa > Chordata > Actinopteri > Cypriniformes > Botiidae > Botia > Botia almorhae. The sequence continues at coordinate 6,081 of JAZGTJ010006560.1, read as the reverse complement.
ACACACCTGATCAATAGCACAGATGAGTTCCTCACATTCGCTCGCTCTATTTCTGATACTAAATTTAAACGATGAGATCACTCTGCAGTTAAAATCTTTCCTGTGTCTTTCTCGACAGGATCATGTGGGCACAGCACAGGAAATGTGTCGATTACACACACACATGCACATTATGGCAAATCTTTGCAGTGCACATTAATAAAACATTGCCTATTAGTGCTGCTTTGTGATGTAACGCCCACGGCTCTCGCTCTGAACACAACACAACAGACACTGCATGAGAACCTGAGAGACTCTACAATGATGCGAGTTTGTGGGTGTCAGAAGCCTTCGAGTACAGCAGCCACACAAACCATCAGCACAAATCAACTCAAACAGACTAAAACAAACCAGCAGTTTTACATTTCACAACTACACACACAGATGAAGTAAATGCTTTCTGTTTGTATAAAACTTGACAGTAACGTACAGTAACAACAGTCAACGCATCAGATATCAAGAGATAACAGAATAACATTACCTAGCAAACACAGGACTTCAAACTGTATAGCTAATGAACAGCTGCTGGTAAAAGTGTAAGTGATATCAGCATTACAGCAATCAGAAACATACACATTTAATCTATAGTGAAGAGTGAAGACAAGGTCAGACAGAAACATATGTAAAACGTCTCTGCAGGACGGTTCTGTGTCACACAGTTGTGAAGATGTAAATCATGTTAATAATAAACTCTTGACAGTGGAGATGAAGATTAAAATCTCATTTCTACAATCTCTCTCTCTCAATGAGACTGGTCAGATGAGCAGCTATGCATGCTTGATCATCTCCCTCTTGTCTGCTAGTGTGTATCACACTGTCCAACCTTTAAACTGTAATTCTTATTTTTGGACCAAAAACAAAAACATTTTTGGATCAAAACACTTGTGGGGACTTAATTTGGACTAACCAAAAATTCCAGTGGGTTTTTTACACTTACACTTAAAGACTGTGGTTCCACTGTGGTGGAAATCATGTGTGGAATGTTGTTTTTGTTATGTGCTGTTTTTAATGTGTAGACAAACCATGTGCAAATTCATCAGTCAACACTGTTTACAGTTTACCAAAAACAGTCTAAAAACCCTGTTGCATAAAGAAATGATTTCACAGAGAAAGGTCATATTCATAATCAAAGATGAGCTTTAAGAGATAAAGTTACTCTCTACAGATGGCTGGAATGCGCTTTTTCAGGGAAACTGCCGTTTATTCCACAATTATAATTAAATTCCTGGAATTGCATTTAGCATTGGGTTGTTATTTAAATGTTTACGATGCACCATTGCAACATCTAGCAAGGTCAGGTGAAAACATGAGGTACTACAGGTGAAAGGTCAGACGCAGGCATGAGGGAGGGGGTGTTTATGATCACATGATGACCGGCGATGAATCAGTCAGACAGCCGTGGTTTTATCTGACTCTTACCACGACTGAAATCCTCACACGTTTGGCTGGTCTGAGATCAGGAGATACTGTGTACATCACGTTATTATTCTTTCATTAGAAAAAAGAACAAAAAACAACACAAATATCTTTACTATAAAATGTAATAATTCACACATGAATGTAACCATACTGCTGAAGTACAGCAGTCACATGATCACCTGTTGAACAGTGTACTCGTGTATGTGGTTTAGGAGACACAAATGTGTATAATGACGTGTATTACATTGTAAACATTGTTTATGGGGACACGTCCTGTGTCCTCAAACTAAATTGCCTAAAATGTTCTGGTCAGGTTTAGGGGTAGGAGATAAAATATACAGTTTGTACAGTATAAAAACCATTAAGTCTATGAAATTTCCCCAAACAACTTAAGACATTTTACTGGTTCACACTAAATAAAGAGACTCATAAATCTACCAGATCATGTTTGTGTTTAAATCTGATGTCAGTTACATGTTTGTGTGAGGGTTAGATTTAAGGAGAGGGTTAGGGGTGTGTGTGTGTGTGTGTGTAATCTCACCTCCAGTGTATCTGTCTGAGGACGAGCACACAGCAGATTTTTTAGACCGATGCCAGAATCATGAGGACCTTAGATTAAAAAGATACTTCATATACACATTCATTATACACATCATATGCATCACACACATTATACACAACAGTCTATATGTGACCTTAAACATCAAATGTATCATTAAAAAAATACACACCGCATTTACATGATTGTCTTATCATTCAATTTTAATTGTCTTTAAGTCATTTAATTAATTGTCTTTAAGTAATTTCCCCACATCCTGTTTGCTTTCTTAATTCAGTAAAAACGTCAAACTTATTTTCAACAGAATTATGAAGAAACACAATCCTCACAGTCATGCAGTAACTCTGTACAAAAACTGTTTGTGTTTGTATGCATGTGTGTGTGTGCATGTTTATATGTGTGTGTGTGTGTGTGTGTGTGTGTGTAGGTGTGTGCTTTTACTTGTTGGAATGTCTGTGTTCTTCTCAGCAACAGCTGATCTCTTCAGAGCTGGTTTAAGAGGTTTAGGAGACACAGGGCGAGCAGGAGTGAACGAGGATTCTTCTGTGGAGATCTAACACACACACACACACACACACACACAGTCACAACACTTACACAGCTGTTCTCTTATGTTACACGAGTGGATAACCAGTCGTCCTCTCACCTGAAACCGAACCTCATGGTTGACCTTGTGACCTCCCTCCTCACTGCTGGGGGTGCTGACAACAGACACACGCTTCTTCTCTTCCTCTGCACGCTGCCGCAGGTACTCCAGTCGCCGGGGGCGACCGAGATGCTGCGTTAGGAGCGCCTGTAACTGAGCACGCTCAATAGAGCCCAGCAAGATCATTGACTCTGAAGATGCAGAAGATGCAGGCTTACAGTTAGTCTTTAGTCATTATAATTACCTGTCTGTGTGTGTTTCTCTTTGTTTACCTGCAGACTCCACCAAAGCTAAAGTCTTCAGGTTCCCCATCAGAAGGATCTCATGCAGATCTCTGTAGGTGGAGCTCAGAGTGATGTAACGAACATCTCGGACCATGATGTCCTCCACACGGATATTATACTTCCTACAGAAAGAGAGCGATGAAGGGAGCAAGCAACAGACAGCGAGAAACAGACAGACAGAGACAAAAAGAGAGAGACTTATCAAGTTTACACCTGTAAAATATTGTGAGTGTGATTCAAGTCATAAACACAAAATAAAGGTAAAGATGAATTTTACTGACAGCATTATTTAAATACTTGTAAACAAGAATTCAAAAATGAATTTTTTTGTCTGTGTATTGAAAATGATATTGTGACAGTCTGACTCTCTAAATGAACTGCAGGCTCTGCAGGTGAGTTACACAAGGAAAACCTAATCGCATTCTTTACCGTTCTCTGGATAACCTGCTAGATATTATCCAACATAATATTAACACTGCTTGAAATATAGCTAGTTTTAATAACATCATATGTCTATACCCCATATACAACCCTGCCAGCACATTATTTCACCCTTATTAAACATTTTATACCTTTCTTAAAATTGTGACCAAATGTTACCAAAGTTATTGAGTGTCACTTATAGAGCAGAATATCACAGACACTTCTGAGATAAACACAACTTCTCAGCAACATCTCAGCAAACACACAGCAATATCCTGAAGAGATCAACCACATTCACACACAGATCTCAGATCAGAGATTTCAGAGTCTGTACTCCAGGAGACAGTGTGTCTGTGTATGGTGTAGCTTTGAGCTCTTGTTTATCAGATTGTCTATTTACACTAATTAAAGACACTAAATAGTCGTGTAGCTGTCTTAATACACGCACACACAGATTTAACAGGGTATGTGAGAGATGTGCTTTTTTATTATTTAATCTCCATCTATACTGGACTCCTAACTGGACTTCATTATTCAGTCCAGATCGTCAAGCTCAAATCATTTTTAAATAATACTTTACCTCTGTAATGAAATTAAGATGTTGTAGCAAACAAAAGACATTTCAACCATTTAAGCAAATGGCTTACAACTTCCTGTACATCTAAAATGACGCATGTGGCTGACCTCCTCACATGCACAATGGGACACTTTGAGGGAGAATTAGATTTAAGAATCTTACAGTATGTTTTATTAGTGCATTCATCTCAAAATATCAGACAATTATTTATTTTGCCAGAGTGAGAAAAGCGTTTGATTGGACGAGAGGTGAAAGAGACAGACTCACTCGTGGTGACCCCAGCCGAGCTCAGGCAGATACGGCAGTTTTTTAATGCGGATGATGGAGTCATAGATGGAGGGCTGGAGACTCTGAGCGACAGCGTTGGCCAGAATCACAGCGATCATGATGGGCAGAATGTGACTGATCTGACCGGTTAACTCAAACACAATCACTGCTGTGGAAACGGTGTGTGTGACCGCGCCTGACAACGCTGCTGCTCCTGTAAGACAGACAGACAGAAGCACACACACAAAGCAACAGATAACCCCTTAACAGATAAACTTATACCACCCCTAACCTAACCCTCTACTAATACTCTGATGAGTTAGTTGACATGCAGTTGTAAGTTAATAACAGTTAGTTAGTTAGTTATCTGTTTGTGTCACTGATGGTGCTCTACATGAGTGTGTTTCTTACCCACAACAGCGTATCCGCCCGGCACTATGGGGTAGATGGTCCCATCTGTGTTAATGCCCTCTGGAAACCATGCGGCCATACTCTCACCTACCAGACGCCCGAATGCAGCACCTGACACACACACATATACACACACACAAACACGCGTTTACTTATATATCTAAATGGGGACATTCCATCGACTTCTATTGTTTTTATAAATGGCTAGTGGCTAATGGCTTCTCTAACGTTCTGCATTTTTACAATTAAACAAAACTTTATTATATTTTTATAATGTTTTTACAAATGGGGACGTCCCAAAAAGAAGTTTTGCTCAGATTTGTCAGGTTTTGCTGACTTTTGTGTACAAATTTGTCCCCAATAAATGGTTAAGTAAATAAGTGAACACACATGCACATGCACACACACACACACACACACACACACACACACACACACCTCATTCCTACAGTACACTACATTATCATGTGCACATAGTTTCCTGTTAAACACCTTCATATAAATACAGAAATCACAAATATTTTCATAATAAGGTGAATAATCATCCTTCACCAGAGATTATTACATGAAATGTTACATTTAACAGGTTTAAAGACAAAAAAACCTTTCCAAACACACACACTTACCAATGACAAAGACCGGCATGAATGCTCCACACGGAACAGGGAGCGTTGTGGCTAAAGCAGACATCCAGAACTGCAGGAGAAACAAGACACACAAGTCATTGTGTCAGTGTAGTTCACCTGTTTGTGGTTGCAGCTTACAGTGTAGTGTAACTACTTGAAACAATGAGTTTGGCTGTAAATGACCAAATACACTGTAGCCTGTTTGTTCCCCTGCAGTCTGTCTCTCCACATACACAATAGAGCACGATATGATGAAAACATGTAAATCCACACATATCTCACACCATTCATTTTACATCTCACACTTCAGTGTTTAAATCTCATCATTTCCTCTCTGGACTTTAATTTCTATTAAAGCCACATCAGATGTAACCACATAAATAGAAAAATATTACCAATCATTTCTCATCTCTACAAAATAGAATCAAAGAACTAACCACAACTTATTAGTTCATTTCACCCCAGAAACCTAAAAATAACCCTTTATATGAGACAAATCAATGATAATGAGCACACCACACACACAAAGTGTGACACAAACACTGTGTGAGTGTTAAATGAACACTGGTCAGGTGAATGTACAGCTTCATCTGTGCTGGTGTTCAGTCAACACTGATCAGAGTGTCACTCATACAAACACTGTGTGAGTGTTAAATGAACACTGGTCAGGTGAATGTACAGCTTCATCTGTGCTGGTGTTCAGTCAACACTGATCAGAGTCTCATTTATACAAACACTGTGTGAGTGTTAAATGAACACTGGTCAGGTGAATGTACAGCTTCATCTGTGCTGGTGTTCAGTCAACACTGATCAGAGTGTCACTCATACAA